>NQII01001936.1:336393-347274 GCA_002778355.1 Clitarchus hookeri | reverse complement strand
TTCAATTAATAACAGTGAAATCTTTACCCATGAGTGCTACGTGAAAATGTAAATATATAGTTTAGCAATATTAACTTTACAATTACGACATTAAATTTATACATATTAATAATTAACCTACGATCTATTTCTTTTCAGCTATAACCAACATGTCCCTTCAAAATTCGTTGTTAATTCGTACGGACTTTTAACAAATTATTATAATTTATTGAAAAAATATACTTAAAACTTAAAACAACCAATTTATATAGTGCTTCAGTGCTAAAAGCAAGACAAAACCTTTTTCCATATATAATTTTTTTATAACCAATTCAACATGTAACTCCTAGGGTGATTTTTCAAAGGTTCTTTTCAAAAGTATCGAAGATACCGTGAATGGATTATACCACTATAAGTATAGGGGAAAATGTTTTTGATATGCTGGTTACGATTGAAAAAATTAATGTGTCTCAAAATCTAGGTAAATGTACATGATGAATGCATTATAAACTAAAATGCTAGAGTTCCACTTTAGCTTGTGTAATATGGACTCAAATCGCCGAGAAATGGTTTTCCACCCCTCCAGCCGTGCCGAGGTGGGAGAAGGTCGCCGCTGCACAGAAGGAAAAGAGAGACAGATTTTTTGTTTCTTGTCCAACTATATGCAACACGTTCCCTACCCACCAGCCGCGTAAGGGGAGGACACAAGCTCTTCCGAGTACAACTGAGAACAGCTGAAATTTACACAATTCAAAATGCATTATCTACATCAATCTACACTTATGCTGGCGATGCCGTGCTCCCATGGTAAACGTGTAGTTAAAAGTAATTAATATTTCAATTAAAAAAGTGTTTTGAAGGAAGATGAATTTCATAAGGCAATTAAAATTAATTTCTTTAAAGTCTTCAATAATTAAACATTCAAAACCACGCCCTCTAATTTTCCAGCTCACTTACACCTGACACGAGTTACACTGTGTTCGGACGCAATGCTTATGCATTATTAAATGGTAAAAGGTGTCGAATAGGCCCTGTAAACGACGCAAGTTATTAGTTATCGGAATGCGTGGTTAATTTTCTTTCGTTTTGCTAAGCTTCATAATATTTTTATCGTGTTTCAAAATTAAAACCATGGTGGTTCGTTTTATTGTGGTATAACGTTTATCAGGCGTCCGGTTGCCGTTTTCAAATTTTAGTTTGTGTTATGCGTGAGCATTAGTAATGGAAGCTTTTTCAGACTGCGTCGACAGTTTTGCTCTAGGAAGCCCGATTATCATTATCTGACTGACGGCACGGTAAGCAAGCGGACTACGATGAAATTTGGATGGGCACTGCTGGCTCTAAAGGTTGATTAATTTTTTACCGATGATGCAGTTCGGATGGCTATGCATAAGCCTTTTAAACTTCAGGTAGACAGTTTTTGGTAAAGAGTGTTTGATTAAATTTTACAAACAGCGCAGTTTGGATGGCGCTGTTAACAGATGCCGGCTCCCATGCCCTTATCTTAGGAGAGGGGGGGGATAGGCCCACAGAATAAATACTCTGGGAGTCTTATCGCCTAAAAAAGAAAAAGTAACTAACAGTCAGAGAAGATGCATCGGGTGTGACGAACTTCACCCACACCGGCACGCACCCGCAACCGCTAAATCTTTTTTCACTTCAATTCTTTTCGGCTTGAACTTTAAATTTTATTAAACTATTTCCGCCGGTGTGGGAGGTCGCTAGGGTGCCAGGAGGGAATGGACGTCCCTCCTTGTGGTGCAAGTTTTTAAGAAATTAATTAATTCGTAAACGACTGTGGCACTGTTCTGTACTTGTCTATCTGTGAACCTGTTCGTACTCTGCATACCTAAAGATCGCATGTGAACTGTTTCACGGGATTGGTAAATAGAAGTATAGAACCAAAAAACCGGAACTTGACTTTTTTTTATATTGAATTGGCACTTTTTTTTAAAAAGAGTTTTATGTTGCTACCATTGAGTTAGCAGAGTGGCAACTTCCAGTCGTCAATACCTTGACGTGCGGCATAACAAATATGGCGGCCTAACTGTGTGGCTGCAATATTATAAAGCCGGCTATAACTGTGCGCGTGCCACATTACAGCTTTTACAGGATATCAGATTATTCAAAAGATGCGTGTCTATTGAAATAAATTAATATAAATCCTCCGATCTCACCACAAAAAGTTACTGAAAATGAACTTTACGCTTGGTAATACAGGTCGCTTGATGTTAAAACAATTTTTGGCAACAAGGGGATATTTATACAATTCTGGGCATATAATTTTATTCGCAAGGATACTGTCCATTGATTAAAATTACTATTTTGTTTTAAAATCATGTTGATTTTAGCCAAATACGATTAAAGGCCAACTTTATGGGAAAAAATACCTTTAATAACAAAAGAAACATCTTTGCAAAAAAAAAATTCATAATTCCTCGTTAAAATGCATTGCGTTAATATTTTCAGGCGAAAACCTTTAGCTTTGAAATAAGAGTGACGATAGGTTCTACCATTTTGAGCAGTGGATAATCGTGATAAAATTTCTACGTTATACGGCTTGTAAAGTTGTGGAAAAATGGAAAGAGGAAAGAGAGAGAGAGGACGCAATGACATTGCACAGGTTACTAGGTAACTATTCCCCTCACACCAGGCGTGTAGAGGTAGCATGCCAGTCCGTCAGCTGAACTAGATAGTGTCGCGCCGCAGTGGTGATAAACTGCAACGCGTTCAATGTATTTCACATCCAATTAGATGTTTGCATAAACAACCAGTTTAAAAATGATAATTGTGGGAAATCTTAGGTGACGGACAAAAATATACTTAGAGCAATGATACATTTGATAAACAATAAAAGCAAAAAAATGTTATTATTATTTATATAGGAATTTTGCCGGGACAGCTCAATATTAACTGTGGATAACATCGAGAGTCCACTGTATTAACCTGAAGTTTTCTTTGCACCTTTGTTTGAAATACGCAGCAAAAAAGGAGTCAACCTAATTTGAGATGTGCAAGATCTGGATAACATAATTTTTTGTTCCGTTTTGTTTCCACACATTATACTACACTGCCGTTGCTACAATTACTTAAATATATTAGTGAACATGGTACACTGCACAGTTGAGTTTCATGTGGTTAATTTTCTCTTTTAAAGAAAATGCATAGATGTAATACTGTACAAACTTCGCTACCAGGTAATGATGTGTGAAATATGATGTGCCTACATCCCAAACAAATTTTTCCATTTCAGTGTTGTTAAAAGCATATTGATTGCATCCTAACCTAAACAACCTCACAGTTTTATAATCTTCCTTATTAGATAGATGTAACGTAAAATTGTTATTTACCGGCTGTTCTACTACATTTAAAATAGACTGCGAAAAAGTAGGCTCAACATATATTGACGTAATACACGGTATCAATTACTGTCTGTATGTTTTTTTGTTTCGTTTCCACATATCAAGCTTTGGTACCGCTGCTATTGCTCGTTTATGTATAACAAGGCAAAGTTGAACATATTGCGATTAACTTTGTCTTTTAATGAAAATAAATGCATGTACAACTGTACAAACTTCATTTCCAGGTAATTATTTGCTACATGTGATGTGACTACATCCCAAACTTATGAATTGTTTACATTTCAGTGTTGTTAAAAATATGTTGATGGCATCCTGACATAAGCATCTTTATATTTTTATAATCTTCCTTATGCGTGCTAAGAATAACGTAAGATTACCAGCCACTAAAATACATTTAGGAAAGTGCAATTTCTTTCCTCTACAACAGTACACAGCAGTTGAAAAAACTCAGAATATTTTAAAACTTTGAATACTTAAGTTTTGCTTCAAATATGAATTAAATCAAATATTTGCATTTTTGAATATTCGCACACCCTTACCTAAATATCAAAATTGCCGCCATTTTTAAAATAAGTACTCTGTGTGATTGAAAACTATAAAAGTTTGATGTTCTTACTAAATACTGTATTTGCACCTAGTTTGGTAAAATTTGATTTTCGGGTTTAAAATTATTAGAGGGGTCATACATTCCAGACAGACAACCAGGTAACTGCATTAGCCTATCTTTCCTTTGAAAAGTAGGCTAAAAAAAGGGCAAAGGTGAATCAAACGGAGACTTTGTGAAATTTATGAAGAGAGACAGAGAGATGATATAGTTCCAATACTAGCAGGAATACTGAGAGAAAAGAGCAGGATATTAGAAATAACTACAATAACTTAATTCCAAAGCATGCTTACAATGAAACATTCTTTATCCTAATAACATTTAAAATTGGCCCTTTGCATTATACTTTGAAATATGATCAACACAAACCCATACTAAACTAGCATCGTAACATTTAAAATTATGCTACATCACCAATAGATCAGTGCGACAGTGCAAAACACAGTGCAAGTGCTGTCACATGTCCTGTAAAAATAAAGTAGCCAATTTAAATACACAAGATGGTGCTGTCCCAAACGAAGTTAAAAAGCTTATAAAGCAGAATACACCAAAACACAAACAGTTGCTTACGCAACTCTGTGATAGATGGCAGCAGCATCTCTGTATCGACCAGAAATCACTTTCTCTTGGTGAATTCTATGGCTGCAATCATAACATCACAATGTGAGTGAAAATTCCTAATGTGTGTGAAGCAACAAGTGTGAAAGTAAGCTGCACAATTTTCTTATTACAAAGCGCAAAAATAATTACCATCACTGACATAAGATTACTAGTGTGTCAGTAGTACAAGCAAATGCATTTTATAATCTAAAGCAATAAACAATGCTTACAAAAATATCTACAAGATATGAAGACAACAATTACCAGTAGTGAAGAACTGCAATGCAAAAGAAACAAAATATTAATTTCTCTGCATTCACACTTCCAAATTGCTATTGCCTTCTATCACTATACCATCACTATATCTGATTTAAAAGTAAATTTATTTCCATAGTTTCGTCACTATTGGACAGTGTATTCCAACATATTTTTCGTTATTTACACCGCTGTAAAATTGATTGAAAAAATTTAGTGTTGATTTTAAAAAGCATAATCTCCTTGAATTTGAATTAATTAAATCTGTCTGTATAATAAATATTCGGTACAGTATCTTACAATATTACATTTAAATGATTGGTTTAAAGGCAGGTAGGGCTCCATGTCTCATCAGTAAGAGGTCATAAGCAACTGAATAAATACATAGCTCAGATAAGCAGGAACAGGGAAGAAATTGGCAGTGATGTGTATTAAGGAACCATCCCAGCATTCCCTCGAGAAATTGCATAAAACTATGCAAAAAAAAAAATCAGAATGGTAGGACTTAAAATCAACCTGGGTCCTCCCTAATGTGAGTCTAGTGCCACCACACTTGATGATAATTTGTTTAAACTCAAGCATAACTTCATTAAAAACTTCTTTAAATCACGTAGAAAATTTTTTATGCAAAAGAAACAGTTGTGTAAATGCATTATAAAAATGTAACTTTGCATATAACAATCATTCTACATTATATAAAAGTAATAAAAACTGTATTAATGTATTTCTGTAGTATTATTACTACTTAAATTTAGATACACAACAACTTATCTGACACTGTTTAAGTACAGTACATAAATGTAACTCATCACCCAGGAATTGCTCATCTGACTGGGCGATGTCCATCATGCAGTTTGGATGGGAAGTATGAAAATATAAATGCTCCACGCCAGTTAGCTTTAGAAAGTTAAAATATTTCAACACAAAATATTAGGGTGTAGGTTGCATTCGGCTGGTGTGGCTACCGGACACTGTCTGTGCCAACAGCTGCATGATGGACAGTTATGTTGGGGCCACACTGTACACCAATAACTGAAGGAAAACACATGAAACTGATGGAGAAAAGGTCCACAAGGTGTTATCTTCAAGTAGGCTTTTATTGCACTCTCTTGTCACATGGTCAGAAAATTAGTTATTAATCTGAAATACACACTTGAGCAACATACAAAAAATTGTCAGCCACTGGCACCCCTACTCCGTCGGCATGGCAGTGTTCACCTTCCTCCTAGATAGTGCTGGGTGGTTGGGATTGTCGGCGAGGCCCCCGGTTCAAGGGGCTCCGCCATGAGAGTTCAGACCCGGTTGGAGTCATGAGGCCGTGCTTGGCGGCCACCTTTCTGTCAAAGTCCGTTGAGGTCGAGGGTAGCATCCTGATGGATACCGCTCCTCGACGTGTTGGTCGTTCATTCCTCACTAGCATGAGCTGGATACTCCTTTGGACGACGTCTGGGCGTGGTTCGAGGTCCCAGCGGGCTGCTAACTTGTAGGTGGCTGGTCACTCTACTTCAATGGGCATTTGCTGCAGGGGATCTTACTCTATTTTCCTCCCTTCTTCGTCCACTCTGTCATTCGGTGCTTCTATTTCGAGGTCCTAAGTTCCGGCGGAGCCGCACCTACCCTCGGGTTAATTTACTAATCACTCCTCTGCCCAGTATACATTCTCCTAGTGCCCCACAACCATGTAGGGTCCTTCCCATTTGTCTGATAGTCCTTTGCTAAATTGTCCTTTAGCCTTGCTGAACGAGTGGCTGCGGAGTAACACGACTTCGCCCATCCGGAAGCTTTTTATTCCTGTACTAGGCTGTGGCTATTTCCAGGGATGTACTGGTTTTGGGCATCAAGCGGCTTCGTCGTTTGGGCTATGGTGGCCAGTCTGACGTCTTCTGATTGCAGCATTTCAGTGGGGGCTTGTTCCCACTGCCAGTCACATGGGAAACAGAGATTACGTCCCAGAATGAGCTACCTGGGGCTGGTGTTCACTGTCTCGTTATTTCTCCTCCTAAGGGTAAACAAGATATTAGGCATGTGCTTGCCCAGTGGCAGTATTTGTCTCCCACACTGAGATGGAAACTCTTCTTGAGCTCTTGGTTTCTCTGCTCAGTGGGGTTAGCTTGTGCATGATATGGGGGGTTTGTCCACGTCTCTACCCCCCATGAGTTCCAGGCGGTCTGCCATTTGTGGCTGGTAAATTGGGTGCCATTGTCAGTTAAAATGGTTCGTGGGTATCCCCAGCAGGGAAATATTTCTGTATCAAACTTCTGCACTATGTTCAGGGTTTTTTGGCTGGTTAGTGGGAAGGCTTCTACAAATGTGGAAAAACTGGTCGGTCACCACTAGTATGTATCTGTTGCCCCTTGTGCTCCTTGGGTAGGGCTCCATTAGATTGGCTGCTAAATAAACGAGTCCAGACGGTGTGAGGTCGACCGGGATTTTCCGTTGGCTGGGGCATGGAGTAAGCCTTGCTGCAACAAAACGCCTCACAGTTGTTCACGTATTGCTGTGCGTCTCACTTATCCCATTCCACATATATCGCTCACTCATGTCTCTGAGGGTCTCTTTTGATGCGGGATAACCGGCTTGTTGGTGGTTGTGGTGATGTTGGAAAAGGTCGGCCCTTAAGTCGCGTGGGACCCAGACCTTCCACTGGGATCCGGGTTGTCCCCTTCAAGACCAGAAGACGTCATCTCGTAGTTCAAACCTCTGGAGAATGTCCTTGAGGAGGCGCTGGGCAACTGGGTCCTTCTGCTGGTAATAACTTACCTGGTATCGAGTGAGTTGTAGTTGTAGATGTCTAATGTGTTCTTCAGAGCTTCTAGCAGGGACCAGAAGAGGGGTCATCCTTTCCCATTCCTCGTCCGTCCTCTTTGGTGCCCCCCGGTTAGTTCCAGCTGGCGCGATAATGCATCGGGCAGGTCATTAGTTCTGCCCGGGCAGTTTTGCACTTTGAAATTGAACTATATCTAACTATACGAGAAACATTTTGCATCATCCTAACTTGGCTTTGGCGTTCTTCGACTCGCGTAGCCATTGGAGGGCTTTGCTGTCAGTACAGAGTATGAAATGTCTTCCTTCGAAGGGGTATCAATATTTTCTCACCACCCAGATTACGGAGAGGCATTGTTGTTCATATACGTGGTACTTCTGCTAGGTGGAATTTAGGCAGGGGGCTGGCATAGGCAATGACTTGGGGCTGCCCGGCGAGGTCCTCTTGGTATAGTACAGCGCTTAACCCATTCTGACAGGCGTTGGTCTGCAATATAAGGGGGCTGTTCCCTTGTGGCCTGTGGAGTTGCTCTATATGCTGAAAGCTTCGCATCACGTTGTGAAATGTGGTGCAGTGTTCATCTCCCACTGCCAACGTGTTTCCTTCTCAATGAGGGGGTTGAGCGGCGCCATTTTTCGGGTGATGTCTGGTACGAAGTCTTGTAACCAGTTGCAAAGACCCAGAAAACGGCGCAGCAGTTTCTTATTATTTGGTTCTTCCGCTTCTTCTATGGCTCACATTGAGACGGCTTGGGTGTAGTTCCCCTCTGGTGTGACCACGTGACATAGGTAGTCAAGGACCGTCCTTCCAAAGTGGATCTTGCAGAGTTTACTAGTTAGGCCATACAATTCAAGTCTTTCTAGTACCCTCTGGAGGTGTCCGCAATGCTCTTCCCAGGACTTTGAGTACACAATTATGTCATCTAGATATGCGATACAGAATTGGCAGATAAAGCCCGTTAGGACTTCTGCAGACATCAGCCTCTGGAAGGTGGCGGGTGCATTCTTTAGCCCGAACAGCATTACTCTAAATTGCAGGGTTTCACCCTCTGGAGTAGTGAAGGCTGTGTACTTCCTACTGTCGAGATGTACCGAGATCTGTCAGTACCCCGACTCCATGTTTAGGGTACTGAAGATTTTGGCTTCTCCTATATCCCGGAGTGTGTGGGTTAGGTTCATGGCCGGAGGTGCGATGGAATGCATCACGTCGTTTAGGTCATTGTAATTAACGCAGAATCTCAACTGTCCCGTCTTTCTTCGGGAAAATAACGACCCGGGAATTGTAGGGCGAGTCCGATGGTTCCACAATCGCCTGCTCCTTCATCGCCTGGACTTGCGTCATAATGAGGTGTCGCCCCCTAGCGGACACATGGTAAGGTCTGTTATAAATGGGCATGTCAGTGGTGTGCCAAATTTTGTGTTGAATACTACGCATCTGGCGTAATGATCCCCTTTGGTTGAAAACTCCAGCAAGGTTTGCAGGTATCTGCCGCAGCTGGGTGACTTGTTGTTCTTCTTGCTGGTGATTAATTTCCTCTGATGCTATCGGGGGTGGGATTGCCCCATCTGGGCCGTACTCCAAGTTGACAGTCACCCTATGCTTGTCCACGATATAAATATGTTACTGGATGTGATCCATAACTAGAGACCTGAAAAAGTAGGTGTTATTTTTTTTTAAATATATGTAATTATTTTTTCAATATTTTGTTAAAAATAGTTGTTACTTTCTTGCTACAAAAATGCAGGTTTCTGAAAGAGAATTGCTCCAATTTTTCATGTGCTCTTTGTAAAGACATATAATTTGAGAAATGCCACTTTATTCGTAAAACTTGAAATTGGAAGTGTTAATGCTATTGAAAAGCAGTGATTTTTATCAATTGTTATTTCCTTGCAAAAAATACCTAACTTCCAGAGAAATATACAGTTACGTTTTTAAGACAAAATCACTAGTTTCCTTTATCAACACACGACATTGAAAACAATTTCACATTTTCTTATTTCAGATTTTGTGTTCTGCCAGACACCTGGAACAACGGTTACAATGCACTGGCAAGAGCATACTGTTTCATGAAGAGACTAATGTAAATAATTTATAAACAATTATAAAAGTACTGTTTAAAAATAATAATAAAAGTACTTTGTACAAACAGAAATTTTTTTTTAGAGAAATTTACTTTTATGTTTTTCAAGTATCTAAACTTCCAACAGATTTTATCGTTAGGCCTGCTGACAAAACTTTTGTTTGTTCAAAACGTGTCATTTTTTACCGCACATATGTACAAAGAATATGCATGATAAAAATACAGTTAGCTGGAAGAATACAAGATTAAAATACGCAATAATTCAATTCACAAATATATTCTACATAAGTACGTGTATATATACACATTTTTCACCAACGTGCAGTTTTGTTAAAAAATAAAAAATTGTTGGATAAAACGTGACGATGCTACGAATGTAAACAAACTCAGCAAGCAAGTTGGTGCGAATTCCATAGATAATGTGGTGCCTGGTAGATATGAACACTACAACGACGGGGTTTCTTAATTAGCAAATAAACTTACAGTACTGTGCACTAGAATGTTCACTCAAAGTGACACATCACCACTTGCGCTCATGTTATGTATGGCCGTAAACACACGTGATGGAAAGTAAAACATATTTGCGTTTATTATGATAAACGAAGAAGTCTACTGGCCAACACTGCATGCATTCGTATTCGAATGTGCAAAAACACAAAAAATATGTCGTAAGAAGTAATTGTATGATATAAAACAATAATTCGCGAAAATACTACACGATTTTGTACTATTCCTGATTTACAGCTCAAATTTTAAAAAAACATAATTTTTTGTTTTTAATGTGGAAATTGGTGTTACTTTTTGTGTAAGCTAAATTTCCAGATCTCTATCCATAATGCACTGTTGTTAGCGTAGCCATAGTTGCCCCAAAACCACTTCTTATGAAATATCGGGCGAGACTACGAATTCGGTCTGGTTCGTCTGATGGTAAATTTTTACGGTCGAAGTGGTACGGCTGTCGACCTTGAGGGTCTGGCGAAGTGAAGCTCGTTGTGCAAGAGTGAGCAGGTTATTTAGTATGAAATTCCTAGTAGCTTCGGAATCTAAGAGGGTGAGTGCCCAACGCCCATTAATCTCGACTTCTATGTTCTCGACTTCTGGTAGGTCCGATTCTTCTGCTAATGTTTGAATGTAGACGGGCTCGTGTTTTCTGGTGGTGGTGGTGGTACGCTCCACAGCCTGCTTCCGGTGTTTCCCACTTGACTGGGCTCTTTATTCTCTGTCCCACGGAGGGGGG
>NQII01001936.1:312185-336356 GCA_002778355.1 Clitarchus hookeri | reverse complement strand
GAGGGGGGGGACGCTGACGCTGGTTGCTAGGTAACCACTTCCCCCTCGTGAAGCGTGTAAGGAGAGGTATCAAGCCAGACTCGCACGTCGCACTACGCCACAGAGGCAGACATGTTGGGTATACACGCAACACGTCACAGAGCAGTTACTAGAAGTTTGCATAAACAACCAGCTTAAAAACTATCGTTGTGGGAAATCTTAGATGACAGGGCTCAAAAATACTTTGGTCAACGCAACATCCGATAAACGATACGAGCGGGTAGCTTTATCATTATTTATACAGAGTTTTCCAGGACCAATCAAAATTAACTGTGGATACAGTTTATCGGTACGTGCATTTTCGGTACCACTGTATGTATTGCAGTTTGTTAACAAAATTTTGTGAAAATTTGGGTCAGAACAAATAATTTTTAAACTGATTCCACTGTGAGTGGAAGCAGCAGCTTTCTGAATTAAAAAGGCCAAGGTGTTAATTTTTCTGCTATTTGAGATGGACTAGGCAATGACGGCACATGTATTACATGGGTAAAGCATAAAATTGTCAATTAAAGCTGCGAAAACTTGCATTAGACCACAAAGGAGAAGGGAACAATGTGATGTTACTAACATGAACGTGGCAGAATAAGTTCTACAAATGGTGTGAAAGAAAATGAAAATTGGTGAGATGTGGGGTACCCTGAACAAAAAAAAAGCAGGAGAGGTGATAAGATGAAAATGACAAAGGGGTCGAGAACCATTTATCAAAGAAGTTTGAGGGAGGCATGACCTTGCCTTGCCCTTGAGGAGGGGTAGGGAAGCCTGCCTGACTACATGGTCACACGAAACAAAGGAAATTACGGGTGACGGAATTTAGAAAACTTGTGAACATTAACACAGATTTAAGAGCACACAAGAATATTATAGTCTGGAAGCAGCTCGTGATGCATCAAATCTTTAAACTTTGGATCTTAAAACTTAAAACTTTAAAAATGGTACATTACATACAGTAGGCAAATTCTACTTTAAAAAATTAATAGTAACAATTTGTTCTAAAATTTTTTTTTTAACATTATTAATAAATAACAATATCTTAATCCTAATTATTTAGGTGCCAATATGGTGTTTGTACATCACTTAAATCAGATTTTTTAAAACCCGATTTCAATTCTGGTCATTATGTAGGGAAACCTCATCAGGATAATGTAACTGTAACTATATCCGTACCTTCGCTGTCTTAGCGCCTTCAATTGCCTCCAACATAATTTTCTGCAGCTTTCCTTTCTTGACAGCTTCAACGTGACCGTAACTCCGCACATGTTTCTTGGCCCTGTCCGAGGTTTCCACCCGACTGTTTTATTGCAAAAACGGCATATCATGACGTCTCCCCATTTTTAACCATGCCTTCTTGAGAAAACTGCTTTACCCTTTCATCAATATTTATTTTTGGTACAATTTTAAAATAGATAAAATAAAACTCTGCAACCCGCAACTGTCCAAACCTGACTCAGTCACTCACGAGTTTCGACACGCTCTTACATCTTTCGCCCTCTCTATAGCCAAGTGCTACCACCACCACACATTGGCTGTCCTCAGGTGACTGTTTCCTCCCCTTATGTAGTTGGCGAGTGGGATATGGTTGCCTAGCAACCAGCATAGTGTTGTCGTTCCTTCCCTCTCGTGACCCACCAGGTGGTGATAAAGAAACCTATGGAGGGATGGCCTGGACTATTGTAGCATGTCTCCTCCTCTCTTCATTCCATGCATGCTGAATTTTATGAAGAAAAAAAAAAAAAGGTACAAGCCAGCAAGTGTTTTGGGAACGTATGTGCAGTTCTGTTGCTCCCTCCTCCTTTTCCTTTGAGTCCCCAACCCACCAGCCAAGGAGACAGTCAGAGTAGTCTGAGCACAGCATGCTGTGTTCCCAGGCTGGTACGTACACACGTGTTGCCATTTGTTATGTTTTTGCAATGTTTAATTCCCATTAATAGTGTACAAATATAGGTATATTACTATGGATGAAGGGAGAGGCAATCTCCATTGTAAGATATATACGATACACATCAGAGTCTGGCAACATTAGACAAATACTTTGAGTGGTCTGCATCTTTGACAGACCATCAGCAGGAAGGGAAATTTTCCCCTCACTAGGCCTCTTCCTCATTGGCACCTACAATACAACGATGATCACCCATAAACCACAGCTTTTGACCATCATATTGTGGTGTACCAATCAGTTGCAACAACATTACAACACCTATATTATATTGTTAGTTAACATATTATTAACTTATTGAATTTTTGTTACTATTTTTATTCAATTTTTTTTTTCTAACCATCCCCGAGAATGACAAAATAACTACCCTCGTAAATTCAGTACTTGTAAAAGCAGGGTTCGCTACACTGTTGCTATGTGTATAGCATTGAATACAGCTAGGAAGAGAGGAGTGCTTGAGACAAAGCTTCTATTTATGACATCATGACTGCCCGACTAGGTGCATGCACCAGGCATGGCCTAGTCAAAAGCTTTGACGGATTTAGCAGTTTTTGGTTTTAATAATTAACAGCAACACAACCCCTAAATTTTATTGCTTGATACTAACAAACCCATTTTTTAACATAATTTTAATTCAATCTTCTTGCATTTTTTCTTATAGCTTTTTTCCCTTAAATTTTTGCTATTTCTTTTTGACGGTTCTCGAGAATGTTGTTGTAAAATTTCTATCATTAAATACAGGTCATGAAATCAGGGGTTTTACTGTATGTATATAACCTTATTCTTGTTAAATGCAAACTACTTACACAACTATATACTATGTGCAATGCTACACAATAACTACCAACTTGTCAGCATTTAAAATGCCCTTCGTTTTTTCAGAATAAAAGAAATCAATAAAAAATATCAATATGAATTTATATCATTAGCCAAGTGGCATGGCAACAATATCAAAATTACTCATGAGAAAAAAATTCAGCTTTACTTTGAAGAGCTGAATCTAACAAGTACAGCAATATCATCAATTTAATAAGTTTGAAACTCCAAAATACAAAAATTAAATCTGAGTACATACAATTCCAGCATTGATGGAAAAAACAACAATGTACATAACCACTGCTACTAGTACTTATTTGCGAAAGGTAATACCCATCCGCAACGCCTTCTACCTGGTTCTGGCAGAGTCCATGTCCAGTATGAGCTTGGCCAGGTTCCGCTTGTGCTTGAGGATATTGGCAACTTCAGGCTCCAGCATGCTGTGTAACCTGTTCACCACTAGCTCCTCTACCTTGGCATCATGTGACAGAACTTCATTGGCCAGTTCTATCTCCACTTTCCCACACTCCATCAGAATGCTCCTGCAATTACAAATATGTCAATACCTGGCACCCTTTTACATGAAAAAAAAAAAAAAAGTGAGAGGTAGAGAGTAACATGACATTAGTGAGAACGAACCCAACAACCTTCACCGAGAGATCTCCCATTAATAAAGGTTGTTTACGGTTAATTGAGCACTTTTAAAATCAACCTCTGAAAAACGTCACTGCCTCTACCTGCATATATCTTAATAGGCACACTGGCTGGCATGTAACCATAAAAGTTGGTAAATATAGATATCTTAATGTTGAATTAAAAGTGTTAAATGCATTAAAATTAAATGCAGACAGCAAAACTAAATCGTTTCCTGTATTCACATATGTGCCTGAGAGTAAAAATAAACAAATTTGTACATTTTCTTTCCTACTAATTTCACAGTTTCACATGACTAATGCATAAATACAGTGATTATAACCATTGCAAGATTAATTTTACATATGGTGAAAGAGCACAAAATATTCTTGCAAGTAGATCTTAATCACAGCTGTCAAAAGTGCTCACTTTACTATGAACAACCTATACACTACTTGAAAGAGCTGTTAAATTAATATTTTAATGTTAACTAAAATATGTTACATTTATGATACTGTGACCTTGAGTGAGAGAGAGAAATTGAGTGTGTGAGAGTGGGAAGGAGGTGGTAGAGGGAGGGATAAAGGGAGAAGAGGGGGAGGTGGAGGGGAGAGGGAAGGTAGATGGGAAGAAGGGGAGGAAGAGGAGAAGAGGTAGAGGGGGAGGAGAGTGAGAAAGGGGGGAGAGAGTGAAAAAGGGAGGGAGAGAGCAAGATAGGGGAGGGAGAGAAAGAGTGAAAAAAGGGGGGGGGAGAGGGTGGTGAAAAGGAGGTTGAAGAGGAGTGATGAAGAGGGGGAAGGAGAGAGAGGGATAAGGAGGAAGAGGAAGATGAAGTGAGTGAGTGAGTGATTGAGGAGATCTGGGTGGCTATTAACACTGAGGCCTTGAAAGCTGATGAGGGTGAAGCAAGGTGAATATGGAGCAGCGCCAGAATCAAAGGGCGGGGGAAATGGGAGATCCCCAAGAACACCCGTCAACCAGCGGCCATGTCTGGCACGATTCCCACATGCAAAAATTCGGGGGCCACCCCACCGGGAATCGAACCTGATTCGCCTAATTGGAAGGCAAGTAGTCTAGCCACTACACCACTGTGGCCCTTTGAGCCTAGTATATAACCTCTGCAGAAGAAAACACAAAAACAATGGAAAATTATTTCTGACTAAGGAAAATAATACCTCTCTCTAGTCTGCCAGTCACAACAGTGGATTTTTGCCATTATCAGACACACCTCGACCTCAAAATTCATGTGATGTGTCCTGCGTTATAGTACCCTTAAAGCTTCATGAACTCCATTAGCAATTGAGACCTGCTAGCAGAGCCTGCATGCAAGCAGGTATGAAGGGTTATATGGAATAACATGTCACATGATACTTGCTGCAGCACAAGTAACAGTGAGTGTATTTGTTATAATTCTTCTTCTGCGAATTTGGTTCAGAAATTGACTTTACTTATGACTTCAGCAGCATCCATTAATTTTCAGATACTAAATGTTTGTATATGATAACTGACTGTAACTTTTGTGTTAAATAAACATAAATGTTTCCCATAATTTTAACACAATGCTGATATAGCTCCAGTAAAAATTTTTGCTGCTTTTTATTTACTTTTTGCTCTTTATTATGGTTTTATCATGGTTTATAAAAACAAAATTACAACTATTATCAAAACCAAGCATTACAACACTCTCTCCGATTGGTTAAAATTTCAACCCTGTCAGAAACCTTTCTTCAAAAATTACACACAACCAACTATGAAAACATCCATAAAAAATAGACAGTAATCAGCCATAGAAACATCCACTGAAGCAACCATGCAGGCTTGACACACGCCATCTGACCTAGAAGCCTAATCGCTCCTGCGACACCTTGCCTGGACCCCTCCCACTTCACCTACAGATTTGAGATGACTTCAATAGCGGTTGGTCTGACACTAAGCAGACGTACATACCAACCGCCAGACCGGCCACCAGGTACCATTTTACGACTAAGCATAGCTCCACTGTCACCCACTATTATCTCCTCTCGTGCACAGCACTGCAGAGTGGGGGTAAGAAGGAGCAGTGTGTCACCTTTGCGCACCCCTGACCTTCAGGACGTCCACTGTGCTGCTATATATAGAGTTGCAGCACAAGAAAACTCCAGTAAATATTTTTCATCCATTGTCTTCTCATCTCTCTTACAAGCTCTGCGATACTCTGCCGCATGCAACCACTAGCCAACCACCTGTTTAGGGACAAGCTGTCTTTTCAACTAGTCAACTAGAGTTACCCTCGAAGGTGTTCCAAGATCGTGCTCACCACGCCACCCGCTTCATCACAACTTGATCTGCGATTCTGACTCATGTGTCTAAGTAATCAGCTAGTAATTAGAACACGCTACAGTATTGTATACACGGCTGAGGCCACATCCTCACATGGTTTAGACCAGACCGAAAGTTTCTGAGCTTGGGTAATAGAGACTGGCAGGTAGAGTTTCCCATAGGAGAGTATTGTTTAATCAGCCCTTTATTCCAAAGTTTTGTCTGCATATTGGAGAGAGGACCTCCCTATTTGTTAACTTGTCATTACCTGCAGCACTAATTAAACCAATAACCTACAATGTCCACAAGGACTTTTCAGCAAAGAATACAGGAACCAAACATACACTCTCAGACAGTAACAAGACATTTCCTGTGGCAGGCGACTGCACCTCAAGAGCAGAGGAAGGGGGGTGGTCCACCATAACAATTTGAAGCCCGATGCTATGGCTGTTCCATCTGTCTTGGTCGGACTAAAGTACTTCAAACATGATGGTCAAGCACAATCCCAAGAAGCCAGCACTGGGTCACATTCAGGTTAATTCCAAGCTAATGTCACCACCCCTAACAATCCAACATACTACCACAATTCACCACCAGCTGTTGGGATTGGACGGTCGGTGTAACTGGGTTCCTGGCCCAGACAGGCAAAAGCTAGACGGAGTCTACTCATCCACTTCTGTTAATTCCACCGCGATTTGCCACCGGGTGCAGATGTTTAAAGGATGGCAAGGTGTCTACTTGATTCTGATCTTGCATGATAGGGGAACACTTACACTTCTGCATTGCTGTCTAGAGATCCCTGTAGCTCTTCCAAACCCACTACTTCCCTATGACTTTCTCTAAGCAAGGGAGAGAAAGGAAGGACAAAGTAGTTGCAGCACAACAAACCTGAGAGTCCACCAAAGCCGTCCTTAGAAGTCAACACGACCTACAAGGCGATCCAGAAACAAACTGCAGCCAGGCGCATGTAGTCTGCGCCAAAAGAGAACAAGCTCAATATAAGCTATAGCCATAAGCTATAACCAGGCAGTCGTCAAATTAATTTGGCACCCAACATGGGGCCAAGCTGTACTTGCATACACAAGACACGTGGGACCAGATTACACCAACACGAGACAAAGAGTCATGCCACTCCAAAGCTGGCAGTCAGATTCCGTGACTTTGGGTGTCACAGACAAAACCCAGTGGCACCCAGTTCCCCTATTGATCATAACTTGAATGCAAATTAAAATAAAGGAATGGTCAAAGGGAAAGACAGGGGCTCCGCGGACGGAGTCTTGTGGACACAGATTTAGAGCAATGCAATGCCCCTCAGTGCGATGAACTGGACTGTACATGGTGACGTGCACACACTGCGTCTGCCAATACCATCACATATGTATTGGATGGCCAGATGAATAGTAAGACATATGAGGTGTGATCTGCTAATATGCCCAGGCCAGAGCACATGTATAGAAAAAGGTGTGAAACCTGTCCACAGACGTTCCACTACCTATGTTTAGAGTAGCCAGACAGGCACATCCATCTAAGAGGCATCTTTTATCAATGTCACGTTTGCCGATGTAAGGAGAAGGGTCCACAGTCCAAGTAATCCGCGCAAACGCCACTTCAGTCTCCTCCCAGCATAGTCTGATGGCTGAAGGATGTAATGCTGACAGAATTGGCAGGCCAACAGCAAGAGGATCAAGAAGCATTCCTCACTACCTGTGTGCAAGAGTTCAAAGGATGCATAATTCCTCAAAAACCATGGGTACCGCATGCCTGCAAACAGCTAAAAGGGGCTGCACTGTGCTAGAGGAAGAAGTACATATGGTGAATTTTTAATAATTTGAACAGCGTGTGAAACTAGGTTAACCCACCAGTATGTGGGCGAAGATGTTTTAATGGAACTTACACAGGAGATATTTATGACCCAAAACCAAAAGAAAAAACAAGCACAGATCTATTCAAGACCTAACAGCACAGAAGCTACGGGGTTTGGCTCAGGGTTCAGCCAATTACGAAATTATTTCTGCCCGCTAGATGAAATAGCTCAGCGTGCCAGAGAGACAGAACATGATTATGCAGAGCAAGAGGAACAGACAAGAGAAAAACTAATTTACCATCCCATGCACACTCCTGCAGTGCACAACTGCTCCTCAGGGGGCGGAGAAGCCCATTAAAATCGAAGCTCCTCTGTTCACGCTAAAATACTGGATTGCACAGGCCGGCACTTGTGTAACAATTGCCCAGTCATAAAGGCATTTAGAATAGTCAAAAGAACTGAAGTGAAACGAGGTGACGCAATTAAGAACACCCTCAACAAAAGGACGCAAAAGGTGGAGATATAGAAAACTGGAAGGGAAATGACACAGCTGGGGACGACTGAGGCCCTGCCCTCCCTAGTCATGTAAGGAACAAGCCAACCCCAAGATAAAATAGGTCACCTACAGGTCCATTAAGGACCCTTGGCCGAAACCGTGTTCCCCATGAATAATGGTACAATTAAATAGCAAAACCAAAATGGTGATTCAAGATACGACCACCACCAGTAATTTTGTCCAAAGCACCATGCTAATGCCATAGCAAAAAGCCCATCTCCGGGTCAAACAATAGGACAGTCCACATGGCACAGCCCGGAGCCCAACTGGATTTAGATAGGCTAATCAAACTGCCACTACAGACAGAAGCCACACGTTGTTTTTTGTAAAAACAAAGAAAACCTGTCCAGGTTCACACATTCACTTATTGTAGCAAGTTTTCCATCACTCGCAACAATGTTGCTACCGGTATGGCGTTAATTTCATTGGAAATTCTCTGTTTGAGTGTGTTCAGATTTGGCGGGCATGTTTCAAACACTTGACTTTTAATCTCCAAAGGAAAAAATTGCAAGACAACAGATTGGGTGAGTGGGCAGGCCAATCAAGTAAAGTCTCCAAAGTGCAAAATAGTCTGATGCTGAAACATCGTACTTAAAGTGTTCATTGACTGGCGAGCTGTATGCGCCGTGGCTCCATATTGTTGGAAATAAACAGTTGCAGGGCCAACGCTGAAATCGCGTAATGCTAGGAACACACTTATTGTTCTGATGTCACTGTAAGTGCAACACCAATTTTGTCCTAAAAAAAATAAGGACCAATGACTCCAAAGCCTGAAGTTACACTCCATACAGCGACTCTGTGACTGAGAAGAGGTTTCGCACACAGCTGGTAAGGATTATTGTCACTCCAATAGTGCATGTTCTGCTTGTCCACAGAACCTGATAGTTCAAATTGTGTCTCATTTGACATTATCAGTTGACTAAAAATATTCAGCTCATCACTCACTAGAGCAAGAAATTGCTCACAGAAAGCTCTCCTTGACACAAATCATGGTTGGATAACTCCTGCACCACTTGCACTTTGTAAGGGTGATAACTTATGTCTGCATGCAAAATTCGACACACTGAACTATTTCACGGATTAAGTGCAGATGCCTGCTTACATAAGGGACAACTTGGGCTTCTAAGGACAGCAGTCCTTACACGCTCAATATTCTCCTGTGTCTGCATACTTCCTCCTGGTTTCTTGTCTGAAGTAGAAGCTGTAGTGCGAAACTTATTCACCCAGTTCATGATGGTGTGGTGATCAGGTACCTTAGTGTTTCTTCCAATATTGAAATGTCACCTAAATAATTGCTGTGTGATGAAAACAGAATTGTTATTTTTGAAGTAGATCTTAACAGCAGGTGACCACCACTCCATGCTTACAAAAATGGCATCACTCGCCAAACAGGTCTGGCCATGTTGCATCATCCTTACTCCAGGACCACATGAATACTATGCGAGTAAAAATGGTGAGTGAACAGTAAGAAATGCTTTATATGTCTTTTATAATGAGAGAGACTCTGCAAATTGGAGTCATACTCTTCGGATTAAAAAACTTGCCAGCCACAATTCAAAAACTTGTAAGCTGTGGTCCTCATGAGATACATACGCTCTTTCTGCCACCCGGTCAATGTTACATATCACGCACCTGGGAGAAACACCAGATGCACGTGCGGAAAGTACTTGAGAGGTTTGAGATACATGGGTTGACATGCCGTCTGGAGAAGTGCCACTTCAGCATAACAAGTTTCAAATACCTAGGCCACCAAATAACACCATAGTGGAACTTTCCCCTATTGTAAAAGGTCCAGGAAATTACATAAGGCCCTACCCTTACCAACAGGCACCAATTGAAACTATTCTTGAGCCTATATAACTGAATGCAGGTCTTTGTCCAGGAAATAGCTGCCTTAATGGCCCCATTCCACGAGCTTCTGCCTAAGACAGCCTGGTGGAAATGAACAGAGAAGCAGCATTGAGAACCTGAAGAGATATGAGAATCTCCCCATGCTAAATAGGCCCTCACCACATTTAACACTAATCCTTTAAACTGATGCATGTGGTACAGGGTTGGAAGCAGTATTACGTCAAGAACCTCTTACAGATGTGCCGTCGTTGGCACTTGTTTTGTAATTGTAATTTGGTAATTTTTTAAAATCAATTTTGGGAATAATCTCTTGAGTTTGTTTGCGGGAATGTGTCCTACCTAGTCTTGCCTGATTTATATATGTTTTGTCTCAAATATGAAGTGAAATATAGTTATCTAATCAACCATCAGTTGTCATGTTTTGTTGTATTGGTCATGTTGATGTTGTCAAACTTCAAGAATGTGTTTGTTTTTCATAATTAATGTGCTCAAAATATTTGAGAATTGTTAATAATTTCATGAAATGGCATGACTGACATTTAATTTGCAAAATTTATTTCTAAAATTTGGTCAGTTATATTTGGTATATGTCTTTCCAATTACTTCTATATATCAAAAGGTCATGCGAAACGAACAGCCCAGTGCACGCTGCAATCTATAAATAGTCGTGTTTGCCATTCTCTCGTTCTTAAACTCTGCCTTTTTCTTTAAGCATGTACTAATCTTATTTATACAATATTTTATATCGCCTTTCATTGTAAGATGATTTAGTTTTTCTGCCATTTTGGGTAAGATTTAGCCAAAGCCAATTTTGTTTTACGCTTTGGTGATTCTACTTTTCTGTTTGGGCTCCATTTATTGTAGCTTTTTATACTTTAGTGTAGCAGTTCCAGCAGTTGTAGCATGTTGCCTTATCTGCCTAATTATGCCATCGTGAGCTGAGCGGTGCGCCCGTTTCTTGGAATGGCGATCTTGCCGTGGCACAATTAGTGATTATCTCTCAGCAGCATCATGCATGCAGGAAAGATCCTTTAGCTTTGTTGTTCTTTTCCCGTGGGAACTTGCCATCTATACTACATTACATGCATGTCTGCATTTGTTTCTTTTCCATCCTAGCAGTCTCATTTTTGTAATACAAAAAATTTTATATATAAAGTAACAATGATATATCAGAATACAGGGGCATTTTTTGTGGGTTATGTTTGCTCCTAACCATTTATTCTTAACAAGTACTATTTTGTGAAGATTGGACTAGAACAAAACATTCTCTTTCTTTATTTTCTCTCTATTTGCCTGGAGAGCTCTTGTTTACAACCAAAGGAATTTTAATTACCACCTTCCTTTGTGTGCCATCTCATTGCAGTGTGGATGAACACTTTTTGGAGTTCCCAACCTTGTCACGGGGTAGTATTACACAGGGCAGACATGCATTATTGCCTATGCCAGCACTCAGTTCTCTGAGATGCAGAGAAGATATCACATCAATGAACAAGAGTGCTTGGCCATAATCTGGGTCATAAAAAGTACCATAAAAGTAGAAGACTGACCTTTTGTTCTATAAACCGGCAAAGTCCTGACGTGACTGACCACTTACAAAAATGAAAAGGCCAAGGCAGCCCTATGAACCCTATTTCTCATGGAATTAAATTTTTCTATTGAACCCTGTCCCGAGAAGGCCATTGATTTACCTGATGCCCTCTCCCAAAAACCCCAAGGAACTGAAAAGATCAGAAAACCAGAAGACTGGGAGAGGATGATTCCTCCCACATCCACTAAGGTAAAGCCACATGCAACAGAAACACTCCAAGCAACTAAGGTACATGGAAAGCAAAGAGATACTAGAAGAACACCGGCAACATGATCCAGAATTCCAGAGACTGATGGGAAAGAGACCAGGGTAGTCTGCACCAGACCGCATACACATAGAAAGGGATGGCAGATATGGATACCTACTCACTATGGCAAGTTGCCTGTGAGCACCACCATGACCATCCTCATGCGGAGACTCAGGTAACCAGAAAACACTCAGAGCGATCTCTCACCGATACATATGGAAGAAGATTACACGTGATGTACTTATGTATCTAAGTAGAACAATGCCACATGTGTGCACAACACAAAGCATACACTGTCCCTAAGGAAAAATACCAGCCCCAGAGGCCCACCTCTCTTGGAAGCATATTGCTGCAAATGTAATGAGGCCTTATCCATGGAGACCTTGAGGTTCCTCTTAGTTGTCACAGACCTCTTTTTTGGTGAGTAGAGGCATTCTCCATGCCAAATCAAGACGAAAGGACAATCACCAGAATCCTGGAAGGGGAAGTTTTTCCGAGATGAGGCTAGCCCAAGTGTATACTAACCAACAATGAGGCCTAATTTAGCCAAAAGCAATGGGTACAAGCCTGCCGTCAATGGGGGATGGAAAACTGGATCACACCTGTTTATCATTCTCAGCCCAACCCAACTGAACGCCGGAATCAAGAGATCAAGAAGGACCTCTGGCTAAGAACCAATGAAAACCATGCTCATTGGGACAGTCATGTTCCCGAGATACTGTTTACTCTGAGGCTGCGGTTCACAATGCCATCACGACCTCCCCCAGTCAGCTCTTGTTAGAACAATCCATCTGTAGACCGGGAGCGGGAGACAGAGCCCACCACTCTCCCAACAGGCGAGTTCTCCCAACAGGATGCACAGAAATGGAGGCAAGTGGCAAAGACCTCCCAACAGTGGTACCTAAGGAGGAAGTTCCCAAAGGCTGCACCTGACCAAGCAAACCATTTGGAACCACCTCTTAAGCTGAGCTGGAGACAAGTTCCACACTGGGTTCGCTCCCAAATAGGAAGGCACTTATGTCATTATCAAGAGACACTGTAACCTCTACTGGCTTGAAAATCGACAGGGACAGGTCTGCCCCTGACAACCAATTTCAGACCCCTGCATCCTCAGTTTATGAGGATCCTGAAGAACAAGGGGATGACCTACCTAGATGAGAACCATACCCCATCCAGGAGAAAGATGATGGCCCACACCCTACACCAAAAGCCCATCCCCGAGAGGGATACCCAGAGGTTGCATGCATTACCATGATCCAAACAAGGGAGCTGCCTGTCTGATTGGGAGCCAGCCACCATGCCACGAAAGGGCACTAGACACATTACAGCAACCCCAGAACCTGGAGAGCACCAGCAACACGATGTAGCATGGAGATGCTCCCCATCCACTAATGGTCCATCCAGCACTCCCCCTATGATCCCCACCACTGAGAGTAAAGGATGAACAACCACCCTGGTCGCTGCAAACCCACCACTTTCTCAGCAAACTCCGGTCCACGGGACCCCGCCGATGGGAGAATACCCACATCAGCCACCTGCTGTATTGCGGGAAAGCTCCCCGTCCATCTGCAGTCCATCCTGCCCTCCCTCTGAGCAACCTACTACCTAGAGTAAAGGATGACCAGCTGTTCAGCTTAACCCCAACCACGAGGGCACCCTGCTACAACTAACTCCAAGAAGCATGTAAGGACAGTCCAGAGTGAACCCGGAGGTGCCTAATGCTCCCAAATGGCATGCAATAATGCCCCACCACCTGGAGCAGGTAGCCATGCCAAAGACAGACACTCTCTCTCTTCTTGTTGACCATTGCAAGAGTTTCAGTTTGACTAAAAGGAAGGATGACCAGTCCATGGCAGGACCCACGACCTAGTCCCACAGCCGGCTGGAGATGGCCACCAAGTTCCCGAACGAGAGGAAGGATGACTAACCCCCAACAAGACCCATGATGCGATCCCACAGTCACCTGGAGGTGGTGACTCAGCTCCCGAACAGGAGAAGGCCAGTGCCATCGCTGGCGCTGCCCACGCTGCAGTCAACTATAAGACCGCCTTGGCGAGAGTGGTCGCGGCAGATCCTGAGCCTGCACCGGCACCACATCACTCTCCCTGAGCTATGCATGCAGCTTAGAGAGCCCCAGAGTTCAAGTCTGAACAAGATGAAGGATGAGACGACCCCCACCCGGACCTAGACAGACCAAAGGAGACCAGCTCGTTTCCCTGAACCCCGCCCGCCATGAGCAGCCATGACGTAGCTGCTGAGTGAGTGCACAAACAAGGCACAGCTTTTAAAGGGAGACTTCCTGGAGATATCCACCCCCAATTAGGTGGCCATCAGCCTGACTACAGTAACCGAAGAATAAAGTGGACAAATGAAGGAAGGAATGGTGGGAAGCCTGCCCTCTATAGTGCCACCCCACAGTGTTTTACCTATACCTAAAGAAAATTTCTGAGCATGATAGAGGAAGGAATTAGTGCCAGTGACAGGCCCAGGAAAGGGTATTGTGTGATGTATGTGAAAGACTAAATTAATAGAAAAACAGGGTATATTTAGATACATTTGACAGCGTAAGATTTCCCTAGCTGAGTTAATAAGAATATTAACAGGCCTGCATGCCACTCACTAATGCAATTACGGCTCAGCAGTCAACCCGACATAGGCCTTAAGCAAACATATTTGACAAATAAAGAGAACACAATCAGGAAAGGAAAGCCCGAAGCAAATAGGAGAATACTGCAAACAGTAGGAAGTAATTTATGTGTCTGTAAACATTGTGGGAAGCGATTGAGAACTACCCGTAGCTAGGAAGTCACAACACTGAAACCTGGATAGACATAACAAGCTTCAAGGTAAATAAATTAAAAGAAATTGCAGGCCACTACATGTTTGTAAATAGCACTTTGTTTCCATCTAGTTAAAGCAGGGAATGACCAGCAAACACCACATAAGTCACCAGCAACCTTGAGAGGGAAAAAGGCTGGCAGGTGTAGAGAGAAGAGGAGAGAGAAGAAGAGGTGAGAGAAGTAAAGGAGAAGAAAAGGAGAAAGAAGAAAAGGAGAAAGAAGAAAAGGAGAAAGAAGAAGAGGAGAGAGAAGAAGAGAAGAGGAGGTACCAGCAAAGCACGTGTGGGGACACAGAAGAGGTGAAGTGACAGAAGCACAATCCACCCGTTTGAGTACAGAAGAGGAGAGGATGCAAAACTTCATGCAAACCTTCCTGACCTAATGCCCAGCAAAACAATTCAGCATCGCATCGNCATCTGACCTAGCAACCAAATCACCACTGTCATACATTGCCTGGAATCCTCCCAATGCAACTAGAGACGTTAGATGACTTTGACAGGGGTTGTTCTGACCCTCAATGGGCATAGATACCACCCGTCTGACCGCCAGTTACCACTTCGCAACTTGGCATAGCTCGACCACCACCCAATTCCCCTCTCTCACACACAGCCAGTTCACACAGGTAAGAAGGAGCAGTGAGTTACCCCAGTGCACCCCTGATCCTTATGTTGTCCTCTGCGCTGTTATATATTGAGTTGCAGCCCCCGAAAATGCCAGTTGTTATTCTTCAGCCATCGTGTTATTTCTCTTACAAGGACTGTGATACTACGCTGCATACAACCACTAGCTTACCGTCTGTTAGGGACAAGACGTCTTTTGCAATCTGGTTAGCCTATGGGGGTTCGGAAACCATGCTTGTCACGCTGTCTGCTTTATCGTGACTACATCTGCGACTCTGATTCACGTGCCTAAGTTTGTTAAACAGCTAGTATTCAGAATAGGCTGTAATGATTTGTAAATGGCTGAGGCCAGGCCTTCACGTGGGTTAAAACCAACAGGAATTTTGTGAGCTTGGCAAAGACTCTTGACTTGTTGAGCTTCCCACAGGAGAGTATTGTTTAATCAGAATAAACAATGCAGCCCTTTATTCCGGGGTTTCCTCTGCATATTGGATAGAGGACATCCCTATTTGTTAACTTGTCATTACCTGCATCTCTAATTACCCCAGTAACCAAGCATGTCCACATGGACTTCTCAGCGAAGAATAGGGGAATTGGACAAGCACTTTCAGACAGTAAAAACACAATTTAATGAGGCGGGCAATTGTGCTACAAGGGGAGGGGATTCACCATGGCAACTTGATGCCTGGTGATGTGGCTGTTCTGCCTCTCTTGGTTGGACCAAAGTTTTTCAGACATGACAGTCAAGCACGGTGAAACAGGGAGGTCAGTACTAAGTCACATCCAAGTTAATTCCAAGCTAATGTCACCACCCCCAACATGCCACCATGATTCATGGCCAGCTGTTGGGATTGGAAGGTCAATGTGATTAACTGAGATCTTGGAACAGACACGCAAAGGCTGCACACTGAGCCTACACATTCATTTCTGTATGTTCCACCACGTGTCTGCACCAGATGTAGAAGCTCGGAGGACAGCAAGGTCTCTACCTGATCCTTCATGGGAGGAGAAAACTTATACTTCTGCATTGCTGCCAAGAGATCTCTGTAGCATTTCCAAACCAATCCCCTACCTATGCCTTTCTTAGGCAGCACAACAAACCCGAGTCCACCAAAGCCACCCTTAGACATCAGCCTGACCTATACGGCAGTCCAGAAACAAATAGCAGCCAGGTGTCTCTAGTCCGTGCCAATAGAGAACAGAATGCCATAAGCCATAACTGTGCAACTTCCATCATGGCACATAGGCTTAGGCATGTAACACTTATTTTCTTTTATGATAGGACAATTTATGGTAACCACTGTTTTAAATACACTGAACTAAATCAAAATATTAAAATGATTTTAACATAATAGACTTCATGCATACAGCCAAAGTATTCATATGCCATAAGAAATGTTAAAAAATGAAAGCTATATAAAAATTTATGTTTTAAACTTTACCTTTTAAACAGCTATCACAGATAGAGTAAGACCATGACACAACAAGTGTTATGCAACATTTAACTGTTCACCCTTTTCACTGCTGCTGATTTTAATTTTCTAAACTTTCGCGTTTAAAAACATTTTGTAAGATAACCTTTAAAATATGCAATATTTAAAGAGCAAGAAACTTGAGAGTCTTCAACAAACATAAAACATTGTTTTCATGACGAGTTGGGAGGTTTACGTCACCGCTAAACAGCGAGGTCTTAAGTGCCGATACGGATGAAATGAGGTGAAGGTGGAGCAGTGGCAGAATGCAAAGGTAGGGGAAATGGGAGTGACCTAAGAAAACCAGTTAGCCAAAGGCAAAATTCGTCAAATTTCCCCCATGCTAAGGTCTGGATTACCTCACCAGGAATTAAACCCAGTTTGCCTTGGTGGAAAAAGAGTAGTCTGACTACAACACCACTGTAGCCCCTATTGTTTTGTAATGAAAAGCAACTTAACATTGAGAGTTTCTTACATGTTTTTCACATTGCAACCTTGCATTACACAAAGAATAATTTCAGTTTCAAAAATTTATTTGTTTTTATCCAAAGCATAAAAGGAATGTTCTTAATGACTGACCTCAAGAGGCAATCCTCATCTGCAGAGCCACTATCCTGCATTGCGACACCCAACATGTATTCAGGAATTTTTTTCTAGAAATAAAATTACATTGTATTTAAAAATAGGATCTATCAAAGGCGCCATTCACAACTGAAAACAGAAATTACATAAAGCTTATGATAAACAATTTTTGGCATAGAAAAAGTAACAACTTTAAAAAAACTAATTAAACAGTCTTTTAAAAATAAAATGTCAACACAAATATACACTTTACAGTCTTCAAGTTCACAATCAGCATCCAATCTGCTTGTGCACTGGGAATAATATTCAAAGAGTTAATATGCAGAGTTCTGTTTTAAATTCCCTCCTTTCACCCAAAACCTTATTTAATATCAACAGAAAAATATTTCAACAAGTCATTAATATCCTTACATTTGTAAGGTGCTTTCATTTAATTAGAATTACACAAAAAAAATAATGTTATGCAGCCAATAATGCATTATAACATTTCCCATGAATCCATTTCTTATTAATCAATAACACCACATTACACCACATGTACCACAACAATTTTAAAAGGGCAATGAATAAAGTGTAGCAAAATGCAAAACAAAATAAAAATGAGATAAATTTGTAATGCAGGAGCATGAAACAGAACTGAACCTTGTAAAACATAGGAAAATTTCAAATCGGGGGTAAAAAAAAGGAGTTTTGCTGTATTGTTCCCAAACTAACTTTCTAACTATTTAATCATATCTTAACAGACAAGGTCAGTATTACGTACAGAATTAAATGTTAAATGCAAGACATAGAACCAAATCAGGAACAGAACCCAGAACCTCTTAACTTGTTAATATGATTTTTATACCAAAGTTCTAACACCAGAGTTCCTAAGATTCGCTTCTCATACCGGCTGAGATTTCTCTGTCTATTTCAAAATGGTAACTAATATGGAACACAGGACTGCACCAGCAGTGCAATGCGTAAATCTTCTTTTAAGGATGTAAAGTTCCGTTAGAGGGAACTTTCACACTAGAATTATTATATAATGCCGCACAGTTGGGCGCCATGTTGTAAAGTTCCGTCTTTACTGTTACAAGCGTATATTTAATAAAATAGNATAAACACGGGAAACGAGCCACCACGGCTTTAAACTTGAAACACGATAAAAATATTACGAAGCTGTCCCAGAGCTTTAGACACCCGAAAGAATTTTACACTTGAGTCCCGAAAAATTCCGAATATTGCGTCATTACAAGGAACATTACTACCNTAGACACCCGAAAGAATTTTACACTTGAGTCCCGAAAAATTCCGAATATTGCGTCATTACAAGGAACATTACTACCATCATCCAAGGAAAATTGTTCATTAGTGTTACTTCAGTGATTGCAACAAGGTCCAATATATTTAAGTTGATTTTAAATTAATTAACCTTTTACCCATTTATTTTTCAATTCCCATAAAATTAATTTTTTTTTTTTACATTATTGCTGTTGCCTTACTGATTGAGGTGCCCATATTCATCTACCAAGAGAGAGCATTCCTAACTTCATACCTCTGGTCATAGCGGAGGTATGCGAGTAAAAGATGGGATTAGAGGAGTAGAAGAAAAAGAAGTAATTCACATTGATATATTTACTGAAATTTTAATAACACTGCAAAAATCATGAGTGATGCATTGACAACTACATGTTCCGTAAACTTTTCTTCTGATCTGGTGATTTGTCTACACAGCAATGTATCTATAATCCTAAGGACAGTGTGTTTCACTATCAATTGATGTCTCGATATACAATTTGATATATTATAAGAGAATCATTATTCACTATCAAATCTTGTGTTTACAAGTGTGATAAGTAGTATGCAGTTAACTGGAAAATAATCAGGTACAGTAAACAATACCCTTACCTTGTGCTCATACCTACATAAAAATGAAAACAACCAAAAACTTAGGTTTTTTCAATCAAAAATAAATCAAACCTCAGTAAAACTTTATCACTGCAATACGTTTGAAATAAAGCACCCATGAACTGCACAAAACTTTACTTTCCCCCACACCCCCCCTAATTTATGTATCAAGGTACAGCAACATCTGGAGGTAGTTTTGGAATACAGAAAATAATTTCATAAAAGCAGGGAGAGACTTGGACGGCGCTTAACACCGTGGTATTGAGAGCTGATGAGGGTGAAGAGATGTGAATATGCAGCAGTGCCAAAATGAAGGGGAGGGGAAAATGGGAGATCCCCGGGAAAACCTGCCTACCAGCGGCATTGTCCGGCACAATTCCCACATGCGAAATCCATGAGTGAACCCGCCGGGAATTGAACCTGGTTTGCCTTGGTGGGAGGAGAGTAGTTTAAACCACTACACCACCACTGCCCCTAATTTCATACAAGTAAATTGGATGCACATACACATGAATTAGAATCATACCTGCACTTGTAGCGTTGTTTTTCTTTGATAGCCAACCAATGATCAACCAATTTGTATCATAAATTTTATATTCTGTACATACTTTATGAATCCTAGAAAAATTAAATCTAACCTAAGTGTCAGAAATGCCTTGATTGCATAAATTCATGCGGACAAAGGTTCTCAACGTTTGTAAGACTTCAGTCTGGTAAATGTTTTTTTTACAGATGCAGATGCTGTCCCAAAAAATTAGCATGCAAATATCTTTCAAATTTTTTTGAAGCTCATACAATAATTGAACTAGCATAATCATAACTCCTAATTTCTACAGGCCAAAATTATTAAATTAATAAGTAAGGATTTTCATTGGCACATACTACTATTATAAAAATAATAAACACATATATACAGAAAATTAATTGTTATATTATTTAAATAACATTGGTATTAAATAAAGGTAATGATATGTATGTAGAGTAACTTACAACAAAACTCAGAAGAGCTTATTTATTTCAACAGTGTTGAATGATAGAAATGTCTTCTAATTTTCTACAATATTTTCACTAGAAAACGCGTATTTCAGAAATATGCTTGAAAAATTAAAATTAAAATCTCAGGATAACCTTTTGTGGCCTGGTAAATTTGACAACAGGAGCCTGATGGATGAGACACACAGCATTAACTGAATTTAAAATTACTGTTGAAACATAAAGCTACAGCGTTATATAAAAAGAATGGTAAAATTTTAAAAAATCACAGCTTTGAAACTATTTGACCAATTTAGTTGGTTCTGGCACCAAAATATGAATGAAGGATCAAAGATTTTTCCAGTATTAGAATATTATATACATTCCGTTTGTAGCTCTGTATGTGTACAGGTGATATTCAACTTCCATCCATGTATTCCAAAGCAATGTTGGTGTTGTTAGTCTTAATGGCAGCGGTGATTCTCCAACACAAATGCTCCAAATCTCAGATCTTCACAGTCTAAGACGTTCTTCACATATCCCCAGAAGAAAAAATTTACAGCAGTAAGACCAGGAATTCTAAGAGGCCAAGGGCTAGGACCAGCTCTCCCGATCCAACCATTTGGAGACCTCACGTGCTTTTCACTACACACTGCTAGGCTTCAGTGCGGTGGTGCTCCATCTTGCTGGTAGATTACACAGTTTCCATTTTGTTCTTCAATGTCCATATTAGTAGGGAACATGTACAACTCTAGTAGGTCCAGATAAATTTGATAGTTTTTTCAGCAAACAAAAATGGTCCTACTGACTGTGCATCAACCCACACCAGACTTTCAGTTTGGGAGTGTCACAAACATACTCATTGTTTATGTTAGGTTACTAAAATCCCAAAATTCTGCAGTTGTAACATTTAACACACCCATTAATGTGAAAAGTTGCCTCGTCACTGCAGAGCACCCAATTTGCATAATTTCTTTCGATGTCCATTTTGTTAACATGAAAGCAGTGAATATGTTTGGGTCGATTTTTTGGCTTAATTTCATGCCTCAGATGAATCTTGTAAGCATATAATCTCAAAATTTTTACAAAGAACATTTTGCATATAGTCTTTGGAATGCCAAGCTCCAAACTGCGATGAACAAAATTGACTCTTTAGGGCTGCCCACACAGGACAGCCTAAGCTGTTCTCCCTTCTCTTCGGAAGTTTTTGGCTCTCCTGGTGATTCTTGTTTCTGTATGGTGCCTGTTGTCTAAAATTACGTTGAAGTCACTGTAGCCTTGAATTCTGCGAACCACTGCATGGTCGCCCTCTCACTGGGAGGTCTGTGTAGATACCTGATGGCGTGCTCACCCTTGCACACCCTCAAGGCCAGAGTGCAACTGTTGTACATAACTCAAAAATTTTTTTGAACCTTCTTGTACATTTTGGTACAAGGACCAACTAAATTGGTAAAATAGATTACAAGCTGTATCATTCTTTTTCTCTGAACCTGCACTTCAATTAATTAATAACACCAGTTGCAATGGTGCTGGAACAGTCTTAATTTTGAGGGGTACAGGTTTAGATGCCAGGTTCAGCTATTGACCACAGTTTCAAAGGCTACTGTATAATGGTGGGGAAAATAAAAAGGTTATTAAAGAATATGTGATTATGGTAACACCTGCTCCCAATTGGATGGCTTCTGTATGAAACCAACCAAGCTACATGCATTTCATGTTGCTTGGTTCTTTTTATACGAAGGCCATCCAATTAAATTTAGCCTACTTGTTACTATTTTAAAAATGTGAAAGCAAATATTTTACGAAAACATACTTTCACCACAGCAGGTAGATGTTGTCACACAAAATATTTTGTGAGTCTGTGACTTAATTTTCTTTGTTAAGAAGAATAAAGACAAAAATACATTTACAGTATAACTGTCATTAACTTTCTAGAAGAAATCAATTTAACTTCTGCGTATTTTGTTTAACTCTATTGCAAAAGAATTTTTCATTATTTTCAAGCTGACAACAACATTAGTTATTCAGACTCCATTTACTAAAAGAAATGTAGTTACATGGTTCTTGAGGATTATGCCTGTAGAAGAGGTATGGAGAGAGATGGACAGCCTTGTACCAGAGCGAGTACGATCAATTTTCTGCTGAAGCAGTTGTGAGATTTTGCTGGAATTAATTTTGTTGTTAAAGCACTAATTATTAAGATACTAGGAGCATGACACAAAATAATTTTAGAGGGTAAAAATTCTATATTGTAACCCATTTACAAAATTGGGAACGAGGTGCAGGGGGCACAATGTACCCATGCACCCTCACTCTATAGACGGGAGTGGTGACAAAATTCCTGGGATGGTGAAAACCAATGACAGTGATACTGAGGTCGCAGTGACAAATAGCTGGGACTTTCACAGCTAGTCACATTTCCACACTTTAACCATTGAACCATCTTCGTAGAATACTTTATTTGTGAACCGTGATATTAAATGGTTTAGATACCATTTAAAACATCATCAAATATTTATGAAGTATTTTTATATAATTGTCAAAATACAAATTAGTCATATTTTGAGGCATTTGCTATCCCGAGAACTAAAAAAATTAATATATACATCAGATATTTGTTTGTTTAACGTCAGTATTTATGTGCCAGATGGATGTTTTATACTTGGACCGTTTCAGACAGATACATTCACGATTACAGTATTTATTTCTATAATGGTTTGGAGTAATGTGTGTGAGCGTACCCACTTCTATGTTGAATGTACACACTTATACAATACACACACCAGAACTGTGTGTGCACACTGTGGTGATACTTAGGTATTCATATGATGTAGCACAACAGTGTGTCAAAATGATGTGTGTGACAACATAACTTCAAATTTAATTATACACAGTGACGCTACTCGCCACCTGTGGGATGCAGGGTGATTCATAGGGTACAATTTACCTTTACCAGGCACAGACTATGGGTGCCTTAAATGTTGAAGGTAAACAATAAGGTAGTCACTCTGTGTTTCAGTTGACTGGGTTATATTTGTCTCGAATATAATACACACCCTTTACCGGAAATTAACACATACTTTTTCGGAAACAAACATATACTTTACCGGAAATTAACACATATTTTACTGACCCTGCAAATTGTGAGCCTAAAGGGCGACTTAAAGTACTTGTTCTAATTGCTTCCGATGCAGTGGGGGAACGTTAGGCGTCGGGCAATATCCCTTGAGCGATGACGCTGGTACTTGCTGTATTTGTAGTTCTGGGTGTTCCGGCGGTAGATTGAGGTCTGGTAAGCTGGGCGGCCCATTTACGGGCCCTCGGACTGGCTGTTCCGTGTTCTCTCCTCGACGGACGACTTCATGATACGACTGACTGACTGTTCTCTCAGCGTGGCGCCCTTCGTTCAGGCTATCACTCGATTCCCGCTCTCGGTATTGCACTCTGTGTCCTGACATAGTGCTCCTGGCGAGCCCCCATACGACCGTAGTCTTCCGGCGCCGTCTACTTCCTCTCGGCGTGGTGCCCTTCGTTCAGCCTACCACTCGACTCCCGCTCTCGGTATCGCACTCCGCGTCCCAACGCGGTGCTCCTGGCAAGCCCCCACCCAACCGCCGCCTTCCGGTGTGGTTNCTCTCGGCGTGGTGCCCTTCGTTCAGCCTACCACTCGACTCCCGCTCTCGGTATCGCACTCCGCGTCCCAACGCGGTGCTCCTGGCAAGCCCCCACCCAACCGCCGCCTTCCGGTGTGGTTACAACTGACTCTACATCACTGATTCTGCCGGGGTCCAATCCCCGGCCTCGGCTGACTGACTCACTCGAATGCCTCGTGTCCCGGCGTGGTGATACGACTGACTCGACTTGTCCCTCCTGACGAGCCCCCACCCGACTGTTGCCTCTCGGCGCTGCATTATGGCTGACTCACTAACTGACTGACTGATTCCCTCTCGGCGTTGCACGACTAACTGACTTTGCGTCCAGACTTGGTGCTCCTGGCGAGCCCCCACCCGTCTGCAGCCTCGCGGTGCGG
>NQII01001936.1:277483-312027 GCA_002778355.1 Clitarchus hookeri | reverse complement strand
GGAGGGGAGGGGGAGGGGGGTTGGGACCCCGCGGTGATACTGCCAAACACCGTCAGCTCTTTCCTCAGCACGTGTCCATGATCTCTCATGTTTTGCTAGGGGAGGAAGGGGACCCGCTGCAATTACCAAACACTGTCAGCTCTTTTCTCCCGCGTATCTCACCTTCAGGGTGGGTCGGCGATATTCTAGCTGCTGACCACCTTGGCACGTGTCGTAATTCCCTCGTGGAGGAATTACTAGCTTACCTCGAAATAACCTTGGCATGTGTTAACTACTTGTCCGCCCTCTCCGCCCTCGCGGGCCGGCCTGGCCTCGTGGCACGTGTCCTGGGAGGCCCTACACTAGTTTAAGATGGCGGGGAGGGGGTATGACAGCGGCGCTTCTAATACTAACAATGCGGCACGCGTCAACAGTAGCGACTGTAGGGGTGTAATATGTCCAGCTTAAACTGAAATTATTCAACTGTGTAGTGGCATTTTTAATTACCCATACACATGTAACACAACACATCAACTGGCCTATATATGATATGCACTTGTATGCCAGTACCCTCAAACTTGTACCAAACCAATAGAACACAAGAATTTTCTTTCCATTAATTAAATAAATTCAAAGATTCTCAAATTTTTCTACCTGGTTCAGCATCAGTATAAAGCATGTCAAAATTTCTTAAAATAATTAAATTTCCTAAGTCACCTTTACAAAATAAATCCAAAAAAAATTTCAAATTTTGTTATTAAATTTAAGCAGTTTCACACTGTACTGAAATAGAAAGTCCACCCATACAATTTACTGGTCTAAAACACTATTATTCCGTAATGCAAATATTTAAGTTTTATCCAACTGCTAGTATAAGCTTGAGCAAAAGAATATTTTAAGGCAGTATTAGGCTTTTAATACTGGCTTTGTGTGTTGGGAATCGCAAATTAGATTTATTAAATCTTGACTAAAATTAAGCATTTTACAAATTTATAAGTGATAAAAAAATACAGTTGTTTACGCCATATACATCTCAACTGATTATGGTCAGAAAGAGAATGATTTTCGAAGAATAAACAGAACGGTCTTACTCTGGACGGATGTGAAGATGGCATATTTTTTATTTATTGAAAATATATTCTTTGACCATGTTTGGACCTCTTCTCATTAGCTTTGTCTGCATGGTCAGCGGCGCCACACATCTTAAACTGTCCTTAATGAATTTTTTTCACAATTTACTTTTAAAATTGACTTGCACTTGGGACACACCTGTTCGTCATAAATGATGAAAATGTTCTATTCAAAATATTGAGCAATTCGTAGGTTACCCTGTTTAACAGAACTTCAAAATGAGAGTTCGAAAATCTAAAGCTGGGCTAATAAAATTAACAAAAACTTCAAAAATATCTAAATACAAAATAATAAATACACAAAATATGAATACCTATTCACTAATTTAACTCTTTTCTTCACATGCCCTTCAGTTTCCTTGACCCAAAACATGACGAAATAGTCTGTAATAGTCCTTTTTGCCATTTTCACTAAACACCACAAGCACATGTTCTATGTTACAACTCAATAATAGCTGTCCCTGAACGAAGGTAGTCTGGAATGTATGAATTCATATCCTCCTGCCTATTTTTATTCCATTCACAGGTACGGCTTTATTCCCTACCCACTTAATCACGAATACAAAAAAAAAATAATGCCCACATAGTACTTAAGTAGGGAAGAGAGTCTGATACTGTTGTGATGAGCAGTGTGATGGCTCATAGCGTAGGGAAGAGAAAGACAAAATGTGAGTGGGAAGAGGCGTACAGGAGGTGAGGGAAGAATTTACTGGTTCATCCTGGAGATGCTACATGAAGTTCAAACACGTCAGTCTTCAGCTACGGTGTGGTATCTGACGACAATTTAGAAAAGCAGTGGCTTAATATAAGAAATGTAACTAAACAAATAAATTAATATCCATTAGAATTTTCTCATCTCAAAAATATATAATGCACCTCAACTATCAAAGTGCACAAAACAAGTACTTAAAAAATATAAATAATAACTATTTTTAATTAAAATATTTACACCTAAGTTATGCTGCAAACAATTTTGAACATGACATTTTAATGAAACAATTACTTTCACTGAATACTACTTTTTCATCTAATAAATAAATAAATAAATTAATAAATTTATATATATATATATATATATATATATATAGAGGCACAGACACACACACACAAATTCAACATTGGCCAGAATTCATGCGCCAAACTTCAGGAGGTTATTCCTTATGAAAAATCAGGTGGGGTATACATTCACAAACACTATTGTGTGGTGAATATTAAGGGAGGTCTGCAGCATTGAAAATCAAAGTTTGAAATGCATGAATGCAAAAATATTTGGAAGTACTTCACTTAGGGCGAAAAAAAATCAGAATTATGATTCATTAAACAGAGATTGTAAATCTGTTAAAATGTGGTTTGTCAAATTGTCTCCCTTCATTGGAGGTAACTTTGGAACACTAGGCGCTAATGAAAAATTTGTGGCAAATTGTTGCTCAACATGGCAAAATGAAGACAAAAGTACCTCTTGTTCAAACTTGATCCGGTAAACAGTCTTTAGAAAATGCTACTCAAATTTTTGAAGGTGTGATGTATTCCTATGAGGGTAGGAAACACTACCACCACCCACATCATGCATGTGGCTGATTAAAAAGGTGAGGATGTAATCGGTGGATGCGTGGAGGTGAGCTTGGCTGCTGGAAAATCAGTATGTGCCTGCAGCTGATTGTGGAAGCATGGAGCGTTTTACGGGATTGAAGTTAGCCGACATGCACCTCGTGTACGGAGCAGCCAACATGAATGCAATGCAAGCAGTGAAGCTGTATAGGCTGCGCTATTTAGCGTGTCGTCAACCTTCTTGTGAGACATTTGCATGGCTCCATCAGAGATTGCGGACTGAAGGCTCAACAATAATTACATGGCAGAATGCTGGAGCACCACGGACAAGGTGAACGGTGGCATTTGATGAGGATGTGCTTCGCCATACTACGTACACATGTGTCATGTATTCCTCCCATTTCCACTCTGTTCATTATTCTCTATGCTCGTCCTCCCTCAAAATAAACAATACTTACTTCCATAAAGTGTAACGCAGGAGACAGATGTGTCGCCTACCCTCACAGGGCTACACTGCACCTCCAAGATTATGAGTGGCGTTTTCTCGAAAACGGTTTACCGGAGCAAGTTCTGACAAAAGGACATTTTGTCTTCATTTTGAAATGGTGAATAATAATTTGCATCAAATTTTTCATTACCGCCTAGTGTTTCAAAGTNTGAAACTGCGCTGAAGGAACTAAATAATGCTGAGGTTTCAAAAACTCCAAAGTTCGAAACGAAAACTGTAACCAGGACTCCTGATAAAAACTTAACACGCAGACGTCCGCCCCTTAACCTACAAATGCACACGTCCGCCTGATAAACTAAGACGGGAAACTGGCCACCACGGCTTTAAACTGAAACACGATAAAAATATTACGAAGCTGTCCCAAAGCTTCACAAACACGAAAGAATTTTACACTTGAGTCCCGAAAAATTCAGAATATTGTGTCATTACACTGTATAAGTGATGTGAGTGACAACAGTAATTTAGGCTCTAAGCATTTGTATGAAGTTCTGCCAAAAATAGTACTAATTTCTTAAATATTATAATTTATAAGGAAGTATCAACTTAATTACTTTGCCATTAATTTGGTAAGAGCCAGAGGTTACATGTGCTTGCATTTGCAATTGAATGAAGACTGTAAATGCTGATACAAGAGATTGTTACAATCGTCAAGCATTTCTTTCCATTTGTTGGCTCAGTGGTCAGTTCCCAGAGGCAGGGGCCTACGTTGGAAACAGTGGTGGATCTGCCAGGAGATTTGAGGATATGGGATACAGCCAGGAGAACTTTCAAATTTAAACCTTAATAGTGGCTTTTTAAGTTTTCGAGGGCTTCTGGAAATAAGTTAAGTTAAATTTGGCTGAACATTAATGTTTTAACTTTACTAATTGTTTGTGTTTCCTTTTTTGAATGTCTCTTATCCCATGGCTTAAGCTCCACTCCTAGGGACTATTTTACATTTCCTCTTAATTATATCCTTTCCTCAATACCTATCTAAGGGGTCTCTGGTTGTGACAACCTTGGTGGGATTTCCAACCTCCCAACGCTCGTCTGTCCACCCCTGTAGCTACTAGTCATCAACAGAAAGATCCTTAGGTTCAATTCCCAGCCCTTGGTGAAACGAAAATCCTGTCAAAAATTTTCTTATGGGTGGTATAGTGGAAACTACCAGGTAGATAGCAATGGAAAAAAATATATACATATACAGTAAAACCTCGTTTATCCGGACTAACAGGGACCAAAAGCAATCCGGAAAATCGAAAATCCGGGTAATAAGCAAAACAAATCCTTAAATAAGCAGACTTACTGTTTATTATGATAAAAAACTATGTTTTGTAACAAAATTAAATAGAATTGTTTAAAAAAATATAAAAATAACTTTTTACGTCATTTCTTAACAAAGAATTGGTCCACTGTCTCCTGTTTCAAACACATGTGGCGTTTGAATGAAGCACAGTCATGCAAACGCTTTATCATTAATAGTTCAACTGGAGTGGTGTCGGGCTCACGCTCCAAGTACGCCATGATGTTTGTCAGCTGGTCCGCAGCTTCTGCATGTGACGTCCGCTGTTGCGGTGTGATCGCTCCCTCCTCGACCACGTCATCTTCTACCTCACTGTCTGCTGTAGATGTGCATGCCGCTACAATTTCTTCTTCCATCATAATGCTGAAGCCACCGTCATTGTTGTCTTTCAGCCACTTATTGTTCCTAACATTTGCAGAAGGTCGTCTGCAGCCACTTGTACCGAATCATCGCTTGCCATTTCGTTTGTAGCACAAATAGCTGGCCACAGTTTTTTCCATGACTTTTTCAAAGAACTTTTTGTGATGCAATCCCAAGCGTCAGCAACCATGTAAATAACATTTTTGATATTGATTAATTTCAACAAATCAATCACACTTTTTTCCCCTTCCTCTTCCATTATTTTACTAAGCAGTTGTTTTCGGTAAACTCTTTTGATGCTTTCAAGGACTCCCTGGTCCAAAGGCTGCAGCAGTGGGGTTAAGTTTGGTGGAAGAAATTTTACTTTAATTCCTCCACTCACGAGATCTTGTTCTCCCGGATGAGACGAAGCATTGTCGATCAGTAAAATAGCTTTTTCTGGTAAACTATTTTCGTTCAGGAATTTTCGAAATTCAGGAACAAAGTTATCAAAAAACTAATTCTTAAACAAAAAACTGTCCATCCAAGCACTTTTTTGTGGTCGGTAAACCACTGACAACGTATTGTGGTTTACATTTTTTAGCGCTCTGGGATTCTTTGAGTTCCCTTACAATGACAAGAGGAAACTTATGTTTCCCTGATGCATTNCTGCACCTCCAAGATTATGAGTGGCGTTTTCTCGAAAACGGTTTACCGGAGCAAGTTCTGACAAAAGGACATTTTGCCTTCATTTTGAAATGGTGAATAATAATTTGCATCAAATTTTTCATTACCGCCTAGTGTTTCAATATACCTGTGGAAATAGGGTGATTACCCCTACCTAAGCAATGAAGGGGGTGGATTTGACCAACCATATTTGATAAGANATACCTGTGGAAATAGGGTGATTACCCCTACCTAAGCAATGAAGGGGGTGGATTTGACCAACCATATTTGATAAGATTTAAAATTTCTGTTTCAAAAAACACTATTCCGATTTTTGTCGCTTCATCTCAAGTACTTCCTGATATTTTACACTTATGGATTTCAAACTTCGATTTCCAATGCCGCATACCTCTTAATATTCATCACCCAATAGTGTTTGTCAATGTATACCCCACCTTATTTTTCATAAGGAATAACCTCCCAAAGTTTGGCACATGAGTTCTAGTCATTACTGTNTCAATGTATACCCCACCTTATTTTTCATAAGGAATAACCTCCCAAAGTTTGGCACATGAGTTCTAGTCATTACTGTATAAGTGATGTGAGTGACAACAGTAATTTAGGCTCTAAGCATTTGTATGAAGTTCTGCCAAAAATAGTACTAATTTCTTAAATATTATAATTTATAAGGAAGTATCAACTTAATTACTTTGCCATTAATTTGGTAAGAGCCAGAGGTTACATGTGCTTGCATTTGCAATTGAATGAAGACTGTAAATACTGATACAAGAAATTGTTACAATCGTCAAGCATTTCTTTCCATTTGTTGGCTCAGTGGTCAGTTCCCAGAGGCAGGGGCCTACGTTGGAAACAGTGGTGGATCTGCCAGGAGATTTGAGGATATGGGATACAGCCAGGAGAACTTTCAAATTTAAACCTTAATAGTGGCTTTTTAAGTTTTCGAGGGCTTCTGGAAATAAGTTAAGTTAAATTTGGCTGAACATTAATGTTTTAACTTTACTAATTGTTTGTGTTTCCTTTTTTGAATGTCTCTTATCCCATGGCTTAAGCTCCACTCCTAGGGACTATTTTACATTTCCTCTTAATTATATCCTTTCCTCAATACCTATCTAAGGGGTCTCTGGTTGTGACAACCTTGGTGGGATTTCCAACCTCCCAACGCTCGTCTGTCCACCCCTGTAGCTACTAGTCATCAACAGAAAGATCCTTAGGTTCAATTCCCAGCCCTTGGTGGAACGAAAATCTTGTCAAAAATTTTCTTATGGGTGGTATAGTGGAAACTACCAGGCAGATAGCAATGGAAAATAATATATACATATACAGTAAAACCTCGTTTATCCGGACTAACAGGGACCAAAAGCAATCCGGAAAATCGAAAATCNTAATAGTTCAGCTGGAGTGGTGTCGGGCTCACGCTCCAAGTACGCCATGATGTTTGTCAGCTGGTCCACAGCATCTACATGTGTTGTCCACTGTTGTGGTGTGATCGCTCCCTCCTCGACCACGTCATCTTCTTCCTCACTGTCTGCTGTAGATGTGCATGCCGCTACAATTTCTTCTTCCATCATAGNCTGCTGTAGATGTGCATGCCGCTACAATTTCTTCTTCCATCATAGTGCTGAAGCCACCGTCATTGTTGTCTTTCAGCCACTTATTGTTCCTAACATTTGCAGAAGGTCGTCTGCAGCCACTTGCACCGAATCATCGCTTGCCATTCCGTTTGTAGCACAAATAGCTGGCCACAGTTTTTTCCATGACTTTTTTCAAAGAGCTTTTTGTGATGCAATCCCAAGCGTCAGCAACCATGTAAATAACGTTTTTGATATTGATTGATTTCAACAAATCAATCACACTTTTTTCCCCTTCCTCTTCCATTATTTTACTAAGCAGTTGTTTTTGGTAAACTCTTTTGATGTTTTCAAGGACTCCCTGGTCCAAAGGCTGCAGCAGTGGGGTTAAGTTTGGTGGAAGAAATTTTACTTTAATTCCTCCACTCACGAGATCTTGTTCTCCCGGATGAGACGAAGCATTGTCAATCAGTAAAATAGCTTTTTCTGGTAAACTATTTTCTTTCAGGAATTTTCGAAATTCAGGAACAAAGTTATCAAAAAACCAATTCTTAAACAAAAAACTGTCCATCCAAGCACTTTTTTGTGGTCGGTAAACCACTGGCAACGTATTGTGGTTCACATTTTTTAGCGCTCTGGGATTCTTTGAGTTCCCTTACAATGACAAGAGGAAACTTATGTTTCCCTGATGCATTGCTACAAGCCATAGCAGTTAGCCTATCTTTGCTTTTCTTGTAGCCCTTAGCCGAATCTTCAAGCTTTGATGCTAACGTTTTGCTCGGAAGCATCCAGTAAAAAAACCCAGTTTCGTCAGCATTATAAACTTGATCAGGTGTCAATTCTTCAGATAAAGAAAATTTTTCCAAGTCCTTTTTAAATTTTTCAGCAGCAGCAACATCACTAAGCAAACTCTCTCCAGTCAGAGTAAGTTGACGAATATTGTGTCGGTTTTTACAACACTCTAGCCACCCCTGGCTAGCAGTGAATTCTAGGTCAGGATTGGGTAACTTTTTGTTTAAGCTCAAAGCTTTTTGNATTTTTCCAAGTCCTTTTTAAATTTTTCAGCAGCAGCAACATCACTAAGCAAACTCTCTCCAGTCAGAGTAAGTTGGCGAATACCATGTCTGTTTTTAAAATGCTCTAGCCACCCCTGGCTAGCAGTGAATTCTTGGTCAGGATTCTGTAACTTTTTGTTTAAGCTCAAAGCTTTTTGGGCCAAGATCGGTCCAGATATAGGCAAACCACGNGTAACTTTTTGTTTAAGCTCAAAGCTTTTTGGGCCAAGATCGGTCCAGATATAGGCAAACCACGTACTTGTTGAGCAGTGTACCACATGAATAGTGCGTCGTCTAATGCTTCATTTTTTGCAGTTCCTCTGCCTTCCACTGTTTTTACATCTAATTTTAGAACAAAAATCTTCAATTTCTTTCCTTTGCTTCTGCCAGTTTGACACTGTTGAAGTTCCAACTCCCAATTCAGCAGCTATTTTTTTCAATGCTTCTCCTATATCAATTCGATTAATATGGTCTAACTTTTTATCCANACTCCCAATTCAGCAGCTATTTTTTTCAATGCTTCTCCTATATCAATTCGATTAATATGGTCTAACTTTTTATCCATTGAAACCACGACCTTCTTTCACTTCAATGCCATTTTAAACTTGTACGGATACTACAATACACTCCCAAACACTTTGATAAAAAACAAAAACAATATCCGGTNACTCCCAATTCAGCAGCTATTTTTTTCAATGCTTCTCCTTTATCAATTCGATTAATATGGTCTAACTTTTTATCCACTGAAACCACGACCTTCTTTCACTTCGATGCCATTTTAAACTTGTACGGATACTACAATACACTCCCAAACACTTTGATAAAAAACAAAAACAATATCCGGTTGAACTACACACAATAAACAAAATGACAAGTGCAGTTTCAAAACAGTAGGAAAACTGAGGAGATTGAGGGAGGGGAAGTGATGGGTAGGGATTCAAGATCAAGTCAAAGCTATTTATAGCTGGTGAGTCAATCCACTTCATATTACATATTATATATGTGAACATTTAATTTAAAACATCCGGATTATCCGGAGATCCAGGTCAACGAGGGCCGGATTAACGAGGTTTTACTATATATATATTTTTTACAACCTCTATCTGTCGTATCACCACCACTAGAAATTAATTTTTTTCTGTCTTTAAAATTGTCACAAAATGTACAGCCAAATTATATAAATGCCATATTACGTAGAATTGTGAAATTGTTGGCAATTCATCTTATTTTTGTATAAATAAATCTAATAATTAACTTCACACAAAACCTACTTTTTTAGTAAAATTTTGCTATGGTCCAGTATTAGTGTAAAAATATAAAGTAAAGCATTGCAGTAACTTTGACTAATATTAATATTGATGATAATTTTTGTGCTAAAATAAAGACTACTGAAGAAGTGTTCATGTAGTACAGTAGTGTACTTCTGTTCGGGGCAGACAATCTAGTGTTAGCAGGACAGATAGTATGCTGTTCAGCAGTGGANAATGCCATTTTAAACTTGTACGGATACTACAATACACTCCCAAACACTTTGATAAAAAACAAAAACAATATCCGGTTGAACTACACACAATAAACAAAATGACAAGTGCAGTTTCAAAACAGTAGGAAAACTGAGGAGATTGAGGGAGGGGAAGTGATGGGTAGGGATTCAAGATCAAGTCAAAGCTATTTATAGCTGGTGAGTCAATCCACTTCATATTACATATTATATATGTGAACATTTAATTTAAAACATCCGGATTATCCGGAGATCCAGGTCAACGAGGGCCGGATTAACGAGGTTTTACTATATATATATTTTTTACAACCTCTATCTGTCGTATCACCACCACTAGAAATTAATTTTTTTCTGTCTTTAAAATTGTCACAAAATGTACAGCCAAATTATATAAATGCCATATTACGTAGAATTGTGAAATTGTTGGCAATTCATCTTATTTTTGTATAAATAAATCTAATAATTAACTTCACACAANATTACGTAGAATTGTGAAATTGTTGGCAATTCATCTTATTTTTGTATAAATAAATCTAATAATTAACTTCACACAATACCTACTTTTTTAGTAAAATTTTTCTATGGTCCAGTATTAGTGTAAAAATATAAAGTAAAGCATTGCAGTAACTTTGACTAATATTAATATTGATGATAATTTTTGTGCTAAAATAAAGACTACTGAAGAAGTGTTCATGTTGTACAGTAGTGTACTTCTGTTCGGGGCAGACAATCTAGTGTTAGCAGGACAGATAGTATGCTGTTCAGCAGTGGANTGTACAGTAGTGTACTTCTGTTCGGGGCAGACAATCTAGTGTTAGCAGGACAGATAGTATGCTGTTCAGCAGTGGAAAAGTGGGACGAGGGGTGGCACGACTGGCCTTGAAATGAAGCGGGAGGAAAGCTGGGACTGGGGTAGCCAGCCCTCAAGATTTTGGCGACAACAGTGCCTGAGCAAGTGGGATATTCCCATGTTAAGAAAAGTCCAGTTAACCATTTACAAAAATTTCCTGCTGCAGTTGTGTTAAATTTTTTTGCTATAATTAAGATTGCTTTTGGTGCACAGTTTATTATTATTTATTAAATTGATAAAGGAGCATCAAAGTAGTATAATTTTGGTAATTTTGGGGGTTACGAATGGCATGTTGTTTTCCCACTCACAATATTTTGGGGATGGGAGGGGATGTCTGTAACCCCCCACCCGCAGCTCCTAAACCTATGACTAGGTGTGCAACCGTGCAACCTAGTTTAATGCATTTAATGATGTACCTTTGCTACAAGTGGTTCTGGTTTGAATCCTGGGGAAGCCACTGAAGTCTGTATTGTTTTTAGAAAGAATTTTATAGATTAGTAATCACATGCATACCACCTCCCCTCCACAAAGAATCTATCAAAATAAAAAAAAGGGTTTTAAATAAATTTTTTTTACATAATAATGTTTGGACTAATGCAATTTACTTTTATCTTTCAGCAACACGCTGGTTCAAAAATTTAAATCACAAGTATCCACAACAAATAGGAGAATTTAGCATGAAAAAAAATGCATATTATTCATTAAAAAGAAAAGTGCCTAATTTTGTATAATTTCTATTANAGGAGAATTTAGCATGAAAAAAAATGCATATTATTCATTAAAAAGAAAAGTGCCTAATTTTGTATAATTTCTATTACAAAAATCAATATGTCAAATTTTTCATGTATACTAACTAGACAAATAATAATCTAAGTATGGTAGCCAATATGTTTTATGAATACTTATTACAGCAGAGCTGTTAAGATGACTGATACACACTTCAAAAAGTTTCAGAGACTACATTTCAGTTTATCATTGAAAATATAGGTTAAAAACAAAATTATAAATATAGCAACTTTATTTTTCACATTGTTGTTATGGCCAGTGAGTGTGGGAACTGTAAATAAATAACTCAACAAACAGTACACTCATTTCTGTATGGACAAGCTCCCCAATGTCAAAATATTTTTCAATATCACTGAAACTTATAAATATACAGTAAGTCATGGAAATAAGCTCTTTTCTTAGTATTAAAATTTTTTATAATACAACTAGTCATATTTAACAGCAATAAATACTAGAGATTTGTGATCACTAGTTCTGAATTAAGACTCGAACTCAAGACATTTGTTCCAAATTTATAACATTGAAGTGTTGAACTTGAGACTATCCACAATGACTTAGGAACAGTGATGTTCAATTAATGAAATATAAGTTATGTTACATTTTACATTATTGCTAAATGTGTATTATTTTATAAATATGTTGTGTCCCACCGAGAAAAATTAAATTTTATGTGATTTTCCTTGACATTATATTTTTTGTTATTAAAGTATTTCTTGAGGTTGGAGATAAGATGGATGTGTATGGACAGCATGGATAAGTGACAATATAACAGATGTACTATTTTGAAAACAAATTTACTTTTTGAATCATTAGCTTGCAAAGCATAAATACTATTTCAAATACAAATTAGACTATGCAACAATCATAATTTAATTACAACTGCAAGTTTGTTGGAACTCATGAAAAATATTACTGCCTGAGAGAGAAAACAGATTGCATGGTACCTGTAATAACTCTCATTAAATTTGCAATTATTTTTATCACTGATGCAAATATTGTGTTCGCAAACTGTACAGACATGATAAGAACTGAAGTTAAACCTCCATTGTAGACCCATTTGTGATTGCTATTTACCCTCTTTGCATGTCCTTGCATTGTGGTTGTACCACAATTTGAAGCATACTCAGGCGGGTGCAACAATGATCAACTGGAAGGCTATGAGAGTTGCCCACACAATATTGTATCCTTTATAGGCTAAAGCATAAACACTCGCTAGCATAGCTACAGTAATATTAGCAGAAAACTATGTAAATAGTTTTATATATTGACTTGTAACTAAAAGTGTAACTGGAGTACATTTAGATTGATTCTTTTTGTTTTATGAACCATAGAGTAAGAATAGGCACTGCAGAAATACATCAGCCTATGTTCCTGAAATTTCACAGCATCACTTGATCAATGCATAATACAAATCAGTCTGCAGTATGCTGGTTAACTGCGTTGTCATAATTAAATAAAAAATGTGAAAGGGATGGAAATAGACACAGTACTGGAAAAAATTATTAATAAATCTGATATAAATCTTTACAAAAGAAACAAGGTGACTACAGCATGGAAATTGCACCCTTACAGGAAAGCGACTAGAACTATAAGTATGTGATATTAATAACTGTGTTGATTGTGTGATGTATATTTGTATGACATATTACCTGTAGCAACGAATCAACATAGTTCTGGCAAATACCATTAGTTGTTTTTCGTGGCGGAGGGATACAGCTCTGTTTGTTTACATTGGGTTGAAAGTAAGGGTGAAAGCAGTATACTTAATTTTAATATACTAAATTATTGAATGTTCTTTTTACAGCATTTGGTTACATCAAGAACTTCAAGTTGGTGGGCACTGCGACCAAGTGTACACACAATACAAAAAATACTGATAGTTCATAAAAGTAAAAGCCACATTATTTTAGAAGCTACCAGAAACATCCCAGCTTGTGTTTGTCCAAATATAACAACAATTGTATAATAAATGGAATGTCCAGGCCCCTCAATGAGCTGTGGCTCCATTGCAGCAGCAACGCCAGCAACACCGTCGTCAGGACTGGTCTGGGATGCAAAATATTGGCAGTTCTGTTATTTCATCATAAATTCATCTCACACNCAACACCGTCGTCAGGACTGGTCTGGGATGCAAAATATTGGCAGTTCTGTTATTTCATCATAAATTCATCTCACACATTATACCATTCATACATTGTACAGTGACACCCCTAAATCAACTTTAATAAACCAAATTCATCTATGAATCATCCATCCTTTTCTGCTGGCTGGTATTAGCAATCCTACGAGAATATTCGTAAATCNAACCAAATTCATCTATGAATCATCCATCCTTTTCTGCTGGCTGGTATTAGCAATCCTACGAGAATATTCGTAAATCTTGAAACATTTCAACGACATACAACTCTGTTGTTAAACCACATTTAACAATCAGGTTTAATTTATAAAGTGTCAACAACATAGGTGTACCATAATTATGGATTTAGGATAACAGTTTCTTTTGGGAACAGAGTTCCTTGATTTTACTTTCATTCTGCCCGTATTTATTCACATGTACAAACAAGCAAGCAACAGACATCAGTCATATGTGGTCGTAAACATGTGGCATGCATGCCCGATTATTCAGACTTTATGAAGTATAAACATTCATAAAAAAAANCATATGTGGTCGTAAACATGTGGCATGCATGCCCGATTATTCAGACTTTATGAAGTATAAACATTCATAAAAAAAAGGTAAGAGAGATGAACCATGTATCTATATACTAAAAAACAGCCCCAAGTGTATAACTGAAAACAACACTGGCCCACATATCAACACACTGAAACAAGTTAAAGGAAAGGAGATGAAGGGGTGCTATGGTGCAAATGGCAGTGTCAACATACCAGTTTCTNCATATGTGGTCGTAAACATGTGGCATGCATGCCCGATTATTCAGACTTTATGAAGTATAAACATTCATAAAAAAAAAGGGAAGAGAGATGAACCATGTATCTATATACTAAAAAACAGCCCCAAGTGTATAACTGAAAACAACACTGAAACAAGTTAAAGGAAAGGAGATGAAGGGGTGCTATGGTGCAAATGGCAGTGTCAACATACCAGTTTCTNAACACTGAAACAAGTTAAAGGAAAGGAGATGAAGGGGTGCTATGGTGCAAATGGCAGTGTCAACATACCAGTTTCTTATCCTTGGCTGCAGCATCCTGCCCAAGACCCTGGCCCACCAGGCAGCTCGCAAGCTTCTTGCTTGTATTAAGGCACACCGCTCGGATGTACTCCACCTTATGGTCCGCTTCTTGCAAGTCATCAGACAGCACCTCTGTTTTGCCAGCCCTGCATCACAAACATTTTTCAGTCGTCATTTTAACCCTTTGCATTCATATGTTGAACAAATACATCTTTAATTTCTTGTTACTGTCAAACTACATCTCTGGTTGTCACAAGTGTGTTACCCTGCTCTTTAGATGTTTTGGAATACACTATCATTTTTTTGTGTGGTTATAGACAGATTTTTCCATGCACTGGAAAATGATGATGGCTTGACATAGTAGTGTATAGGGCTAACATTACTTTTTATTGTGAAAGTACCCATTCATTGTGTTTCCATTTTGGTAAGGTTTTGAAACCCTTTCAGAAATCACATGCCATAAAAGATGGTGTATGTGTTTTCTGAAGGTCATCAAAAGTTCTGAAAACGAAACCAATAAAAAAAACATTTTCATAGTACAAATATTTATTTTGACTGACAAGCTTGAGTTATTTACGATGCTGTACAGTAGTGTAACTGTCTGCAATATATGCTGAGTCTGGTTTCGACTCTTAACTTTTTAGGGGACAGCATTGCATAATGGGCAAAAAAAAAGCAAAAAAATCAGTTATGCTTTTTTTGCAGCTGTGTACTAAAAGTAATAAGAATTTAGAAATAAATACAAGCAAAGTTACTGGTACATGTCCAAGTCAATTTTTTATGATCAATATAANGGGATAAATGGAGCTTGCGACTTATTTGTACCTTGACCTTCTCTGTATCTTCAGTTTTCAAGTTTTGCTGCTTTAGTAGCTGAAAAATTATAGTAGTTAGTTTTCAGTTTTATCAAATGTTTTATTTATTGTAACACAAGTTAAGTTATTGGTATTCTTGATTTATAACTAAAATATTTTACTGATACTGCAAGCAACAGGCATGACTGTGGTGTGCGGAGTAATTGCGTGAGACCACATCTTGCAATAGAAACATTTTTACTTCATTAACAACTATCACCAAGTATCATATACAATCTTTAAACTGTGTAAATGTGAAACAAATGAGAGANTTTTTACTTCATTAACAACTATCACCAAGTATCATATACAATCTTTAAACTGTGTAAATGTGAAACAAATGAGAGAAGCAGTAGACCAATATAAATATTTGGGATGAAACAAATGCACTTGACAGTAAATTAGCACAAATAATTTAGTACACAATTATTGGAAAGTAATAAAATACTATGATTGTAAATATATNCTTGACAGTAAATTAGCACAAATAATTTAGTACACAATTATTGGAAAGTAATAAAATACTATGATTGTAAATATATTTGAATTCTAATAAAAAACTGTTTACTGCCATAAACATAGATAATTACCTAATCAATATCAAAACACAACATTTAACTTAAAGGAAAATGCTCATAAACATGAAATCTACAAATAACTGATATAGCAATATTGGTAATGTTATCACACCTAAATGAAAAAAGCTTTCGCTGGCAATTACTCAAGTGTCTACTAGGTAGCTGATAATTGTAATCATAGTTAAAGAAAAGTAGTCTGCACTGCCTGAAGGTGGTGTTATCCTGGATTTTCCTTACTGAGCACCTCCAAATGCATCATTACCTTAAAGTTTACCAATAGTAACAGTGACATGACATTTGTTTAGATTTAGAAAAATCATATTTTACAAAAAAAANTACCTTAAAGTTTACCAATAGTAACAGTGACATGACATTTGTTTAGATTTAGAAAAATCATATTTTACAAAAAAAATATGATTCAGCAGTGGTGTAGTGGTAAGACTACTTGCCCTCCACTGCCGACGAACCAGGTTCAGTTCCTGGTGGGGTTAGTCCTGGATCTTTGGGTGTGGGAAAAAGTGACAGTTATTGCAGTTGACTGGTGGGTTTTCTTAGGTATACTAATTGTCCCACCATTGCATTCCATCTCTGCTCCACGTGCACCTCANCAGTTGACTGGTGGGTTTTCTTAGGTATACTAATTGTCCCACCATTGCATTCCATCTCTGCTCCACGTGCACCTCAATTTACCCTTTCTGATGGTGAAGATAGCTGCTAAGCACTGCTCAAATCTCTCATTATCTAACCAATAAATTCATGCTTTTAAACAAAAAATATTTTTCATATTTAAATACACATTTTTCACACTCAAACATTGTCAGGGGAGATTCAAAAAAATATAAAATCACATATTCAATGCTGTTAGCACAAACTGCAGTCAGTAAAGAAAGATTTGGGGCAAGTTTTACAGTTCAAACCAACTTTGTTGCAAATTCACCTTTGACCATTATGAATATCTTGTAAAGTCCTTGAGCAGCTTAGAAATTTATAAATTTTGATGACTGGACAAAAACAAAGCACGCGGAGGCTTGAAAGTAAGGCTGGAGAATTAATTCCCAAGACCGGATGAGATAATTTTTGTGTTGGTACACATAATATAAACCTAGGTGTTGGAACACTGAGGGGAAAATGCTGCAGGACATGAGCTTGGACTTCGAAAACATTATCAATTATTTTGCTCAAAGGAAGACCAGAAGGAACTTCAAGAAGTGAATTAGTTTGGTAACATATTTTACTGCTGTAAAGTTAGTAATTTTATACGAAGTAAATTAAATTACTGAATATTTTCCTTAATACTGCTTATGTATTTTAATTGCAATAATATTTTTAATAGTAATTGAAAATATAATGAAGCACCTNATTTTCCTTAATACTGCTTATGTATTTTAATTGCAATAATATTTTTAATAGTAATTGAAAATATAATGAAGCACCTTATTTGGTTTCTATAGATCTTTTCTACCATTAGAACACAGTAACGAATAGTGGAGCAACAATAACAAATATTACTTCATTGCTATTTTGCTTATTCTCATTCTGCTTTTGCAACATTTTTAATCTACCTCAGGAGGCTATTTGAACTAATTTTTTGCATAAGCTTTGTAAAATAATGCTAAACATTTGTGTATAAATATTTTTTAATTAATCATATTTGTTTTTATTTCTTGAGGTTAGTGTGTACCACATGTATGCCCCAAATGCGTCACATGCATTTTATGGAGAAAAAAAAATACACATGTGCTGGGATAATATGAATCCTCAACAATACGTACACTGGTGTAAGTGGAAAATGGCACTGGCATTGACAAACCCATACATATATACAAACACAGACAGAGAGATACTGCATGTGACATCAATGTCTCTGCCCAAAGGAAGGCTAAAGAAATGCCTACAAATAAAAAGTTGAATTAATATATTTTGTAATAGTAGATTTTAGAATTTAATGACAAGTTAATTGAATTACTTAATTGTGACTGTTTTTAAATAATACTTCTTTATCATTGTAATTTAAAAAATCTATTTATACTATTTTGATGCAGTAATTAAAATCATGATGATGCACCTGGTCTGGCCATTGTGGGTTGTAAAATAATAAAGAGAACGTAAAAAAAAAAACGGGGGCGCGTGTACTTAGGTACGCGCGTCAGAAGTTATACTTCTTTGGCGTGACCAAAAAATTTTTTTTCCGCATAACCTCAAATACTTGAAAACACTTTCAAAATTTTATCATACAATTTTTGTCACTAACAAATTTTTCACGCTAGAATGTAAGTAAAATTAATTAATAAGATATATATATATATTTACAATGAATTACTAATATAAATGAAATGTTTTTCAAATTTACTTATTACATGAACTGATTTTCTGTCGGTTTTAAATATAACCACGTGCTATGTTGTGTACCTTGAGTTCGTATATAGCTAGACAATNTAAGTAAAATTAATTAATAAGATATATATATATATTTACAATGAATTACTAATATAAATGAAATGTTTTTCAAATTTGCTTATTACATGAACTGATTTTCTGTCGGTTTTAAATATAACCACGTGCTATGTTGTGTACCTTGAGTTCGTATATAGCTAGACGATACGCATATGCGTGTTAGGTCATACCCCTACCACGTTCACTGTCAAATTTTGTTACACTGTGCACGTGCAACTATATGTGCATGCCCGTTGGGTCATACCCCTACCACATTCACTGTCGAATTTCGTTACAATGTGCACGCGCAACTTCCGTTGCACACTAAACTTTTACCCTCAACGTGCCAAAAGAAGTATAACTTCAAAAAGAAAAGAAAAAGAATGGGAGGAGGTGCAGCACATTTTCGTGGGCATATGATATGGATGGCAATGTGGCCAACACAGCCCTGAATACATATTATGCAAAATAAGAAATGTACAGCAGGAAATAAATGTTAACAGCAGATAACATTTGAACAGAGCTACACAGCATTCAACAGTTCTATAACATCCATTTTAATTTATAGTATCTTGTGAGAAAATAGAAACTTCTTCAAAATATAAATCTTTACTACTCAATGAAACAATTTTTCACACCAGAATAATGCACACTAGTACCCCTATAACTTAAATACCATTGAATACTGAGGGTATAGCACGTGTATTTTTAGATAATGTTGTCAAGTAGTGAGTTACAGAAACAGCTGGAGAAGAGGATGGGCAAAGAATGTCATGTGATGAGAAATTTTAAAATACAACTTTGGAAAAAAAAAAAAAAAAGGAAAAGATTTTGTAATGTAAGATAATTTGTGTTATAGCAGGTAAACATGTTGTATACATGTGCAGATGTTGGCAGGACTGGGTGACAGCGAATCACAGACATGCAAATGTTGAACAACATTGCATAACATGGTGGCAGCAGTTGCTCCTACGCCGACGAGATGATGTAAAAAGTGTAGTTTCGAGTATAAAATGTCGGACGGTGGTAGTGTTGAAATGAAAATGTGTCGAGATGAGCACAGTGACCAATAAACTCTACTACAGCAATCAGGGNACGGTGGTAGTGTTGAAATGAAAATGTGTCGAGATGAGCACAGTGACCAATAAACTCTACTACAGCAATCAGGGCTTTGTGATTATTGATCATGTCGACATTAGCGCAAATCCAAATTGTTCTGCAGGGAATCTCCTATTTTCGGGCACCTATATAATTACCCTATTGTGAAACAGCTACTTGTCAAATTGTTATGTAAGTCTACATAATTGTCATGACAAATTTGTAAACTTTTATGAAACCAACATTTGTCGAATTGTAAGTATGTCTGACAATTTATTTTCACCTGTCGAATTGTAACTTTTATAAAATAGGCCCCTGACCTAACTTTACAATAGGTGAATCACAGGGGGGTGTGTTCCGACACCCTGTCACACATCGGAAAAGAACAATAATGAATAACAGAAACAAGTAACTGCAATTAAATAGTAGCTATCTTGTAACAATGTTTAATGCATGAAGACCCAACCTCACTTAACCTAACTTCATGATAGGTAATTCACAGAGGGTGGGTGTGCTGACGCTCTATTGCACGTCAGAAAAAGTCCTATAAGCACGTACAAGAATAAACTATTGTAATTTAATCCTGTCTAAATAAGACTGAATCCTGTGACTCCAAATTGTCCTTATTCTGATGCGCAATCGTACATCAGCATGCAGCCACACCGTGTGATTCACCTGTTGTGAATGTTAAATCTTCTTGCATTTAACATGGTCATTCAACATAGTTTAATAACAGTAATTTATTCCTGTTATTCATTGTTCTTTTTCTGGCGCATGAGCACGTTGGCAAACCCATCACCTGTGATTCATGTATCTGAAATTATGTTTAGTTCAGTTAGGTCATCTGCATTTGACATGGCTAGACTATGGCAGTAGTATAAGAACTTGAATTTCCACGCAAACGTATGACCATGTATAGTCCATTAACTGAACATCATTGACGTTACTTGCTCATGTAGGTGGCTATNTTCCACGCAAACGTATGACCATGTATAGTCCATTAACTGAACATCATTGACGTTACTTGCTCATGTAGGTGGCTATTACACCTCCTTGGTGATATATTGCAGACATAGTCCACTCACTGTTTCTTCGAATGTTTTGAAACGAACCTTTGAAAAATTAACATAGCAGTAACATGTCAACCTTTTTTTTCAATANCTGTTTCTTCGAATGTTTTGAAACGAACCTTTGAAAAATTAACATAGCAGTAACATGTCAACCTTTTTTTTCAATAACTTGTATATCACAAATATATACATACTGTGATTAACTTTGAAGTATTGTATTATTGAATAGAAATGAAATTTTAACTTAGCATCTTCTAAAACTTGTAATATTTATTTTGTATTAAATACGAATTAAAAACTATGAGCATGACGCAGGGACCAGTCGGGGTGTCGTGGCAGAGATTTGGGAAGACTCTGAGAAATCCTACTATCATGGAATGCAAGAGCATGCGTAGGGACCAGTAGAGGCGCCATGGCAGTGATTGGGTAGACTCAGAGAAAACCCCTCAATCCCTCATTGCTCAAAANGTAGGGACCAGTAGAGGCGCCATGGCAGTGATTGGGTAGACTCAGAGAAAACCCCTCAATCCCTCATTGCTCAAAAAGGAGTCACTCGATATGTGGTTAAAACCTGGTCGCCATGGAATATTCGAGGACTGCCGCAGCCTCGGGCAGTGAGTTGTCTATCCACTGCAGCTCCCCGTCGCTATGGAATGCAAGAGCAAGCAGTTTTGCATGTAGTCTATCCACTGCATCACCGCGGCACCCCTCAAAATGCAAGATCAAGTCCTCCGCACAGCCTCGGGCGATGGACATCGTTGGGGGAACATTCCGTAGCCTGGGGCTATGCCATGAAGTCGGGGGACACTTCGTCGTAGGAAGATGCCTGAGGCTATGTTGCGCAACAAAATGGCCACCGTGGAATGTTCAAGAAAAAAAATTTGAAACTTCAATAAGAAAAATTAGAATTTTTTTAGAAAATTTTTTAAAAAATAAAATTTTGGAAAATGTTGAAAACAAAATGGCCGGCGTCTAACTGGAATGCAAGAGCAGGTGGTTTTCGTACTGGCTTACAAAATGGCCACCATAGAAGTGGAATGCTAGAGCATGATGTTTACGGTTTTCTTACCAAGCTTCTGTGTCCCTGTGTCCCCCGCCTGATGCTGGCGCTGAGCCTACATTTTCTAACTACTACTGATGGTAGCAATGACAGCGATGCCAAACTGTATCCAGTTGTAAAATACTACAATGATGAGATACTGATGATCAAGAGGTCTGTGTTGTGTATTCCTGTAATGAATGGTGATTCCACACGCCTGAATATAGCCACACTTGTTTTGGATGCATTAAAATCACATTGCTCCCCAAAATTGCATAGCATTTGGTACTGACAATGCTGCAGTTATGATTGATGTGAAGAACAGTATAACTACTCACTTAAGAACATAGATGCCTAATATGATAGTTATTGGCTGCCCTTGCCATCTTGTAAATATGGTTGCAGAAAAAGCAGCTGCAGTCCTTCCATGCAAAATTGATGAAGTAATGGTAGATATTTACTTCTATTTGGAAAGAAGAACTAAGTGTAAGGATAAGTTAAAGGAATGTCAAAACTCCACAAAACTGAAATTAAAAAAAATCCGGAACATTGGATTCTTACAGAGTGCCCAAGTTTACTAATACTGTCAAGAGAAGAGAAGTTCATGTTTTTGACTTCAAAGCTGAATAAGTCATTTTGCTTGTTCCTTCAAATCGTTTCACCCATTTTTGAGAGAGCTAATGAAGCATTGCAATCGCAGAAACCTCAGATACAATACATAAATTGCGTTCAATTCTTCTGGAACTGTAGAGAAATATTCTGAGAAGATTTNTAAAAAATAAAATTTTGGAAAATGTTGAAAACAAAATGGCCGGCGTCTAACTGGAATGCAAGAGCAGGTGGTTTTCGTACTGGCTTACAAAATGGCCACCATAGAAGTGGAATGCTAGAGCATGATGTTTACGGTTTTCTTACCAAGCTTCTGTGTCCCTGTGTCCCCCGCCTGATGCTGGCGCTGAGCCTACATTTTCTAACTACTACTGATGGTAGCAATGACAGCGATGCCAAACTGTATCCAGTTGTAAAATACTACAATGATGAGATACTGATGATCAAGAGGTCTGTGTTGTGTATTCCTGTAATGAATGGTGATTCCACACGCCTGAATATAGCCACACTTGTTTTGGATGCATTAAAATCACANTGTGTATTCCTGTAATGAATGGTGATTCCACACGCCTGAATATAGCCACACTTGTTTTGGATGCATTAAAATCACATTGCTCCCCAAAATTGCATAGCATTTGGTACTGACAATGCTGCAGTTATGATTGATGTGAAGAACAGTATAACTACTCAATTAAGAACATAGATGCCTAATATGATAGTTATTGGCTGCTCTTGCCATCTTGTAAATCTGGTTGCAGAAAAAGCAGCTGCAGTCCTTCCATGCAAAATTGATGAAGTAATGGTAGATATTTACTTCTATTTGGAAAGAAGAACTAAGTGACAGGATAAGTTAAAGGAATGTCAAAACTCCACAAAACTGAAATAAAAAAAAATCCGGAACATTGGATTCTTACAGAGTACCCAAGTTTACTAATACTGTCAAGAGAAGAGAAGTTCATGTTTTTGACTTCAAAGCTGAATAAGTCATTTTGCTTGTTCCTTCAAATCGTTTCACCCATTTTTGAGAGAGCTAATGAAGCATTGCAATTGCAGAAACCTCAGATACAATACATAAATTGCGTTCAATTCTTCTGGAACTGTAGAGAAATATTCTGAGAAGATTTNTGCAGAAACCTCAGATACAATACATAAATTGCGTTCAATTCTTCTGGAACTGTAGAGAAATATTCTGAGAAGATTTTGTGAAACCCATTGTAGTAAAAAGCAGTGGTTCTGTTTTGTAAGTCAATTAAGTACCATAAGCTAAACAACCAGAAAGAAGACAGTGAACTAATTATAGGAAATTTAACGTCAAGAACTGTTGTAGAGATAAAACCAGAAGAAATGGGCAATTTTTTTCTCTGTTGTGAGGGAACTTTTTGTCAGAGCATGTAATTATATGTTGCACAAGTTTCCTTTGAAAAATGATGTAGTAGTTAATGCTGAAATTAAATAGAGCACAGTTAAATAGTGTGTGTGATGCATCATTTTCAAGCTTGAAATTCTTTGTTGATATATTCCCAGTTATTTTCAATGCTTCAGATGATAAAGATGCAATGGATGAATTGCAGACAGAGTTTTGCAAATTACAGCTTAAAATACTTGAAGATAATATAGTAACAGAAGAAAGAGTTGATGTTCAGAGGAGTTTAATAGGAAAGATATTAAGTGCCACTGGAAACTTTAATTATCAAAAACTTTCTAAAGTATTGCTAAATATGTTAACAAGTTCTCACAGTAGTGCAGACTGTGAAAGAATTTTCAGCCAGGTGAAGACTAGAACACAATTAAGATCATCAATGTTTAATGCGACATTGGACAGTCTTAGCAAAATTTNTTCAGCCAGGTGAAGACTAGAACACAATTAAGATCATCAATGTTTAATGCGACATTGGACAGTCTTAGCAAAATTTCGACAGAAGGTTTGCTGCTATAAGCAAAAATGTGATCCTGAGGTTAAAAAAAAAAAACACACACGCTAAGTTTAAAAAAACATAAATCTGTCAAATACAGGCTACCTAAACAAACTGCCTATTTTTTCCATTTCGTTATTGTTTCATGTATAGGTTAAACTGTTTTAAGTGTTCTAGAAACAAGCAAAAGAGACCATAAAAAAATATGGAGGGAAAAAGCTACAAAATTAAAAAGAAATAATTTTATAATGATGAGCAAATTTTAAATGTGTATAATAATGTACACATGGTTCGCTGCCCCTCCCCTTTTCCCAAATACCGTATTTTATATTATATTCATTAATGAGAAAATATTTCTCTTTTTGAGTGTCCAAAGTTGGCAGATATGTCAAAATACCGACCCAACAAATCTGTGATGTTTGTCCCTTCAGTAACAATACTGTTATTGACCCGACGGAAGGGAACCTGTGTGCTGAAAGCTTGTCCAAACATTGTCCCAGATAAACTTACTGGTAGCATGTACCATCAGCAATGAAATGAAGTCTCTCCAGGACAGGTGCGCAACAATTGAATTTGCAGAGGACAGTGGGATTGTACCCGCCACCTACCTAGGTGACGGGTAGTTAATTCATATTCTTCCAGTTTGGTTTACGGTTCCTTTAAATCCCTAACATCCTAGATTAGACTAAATTCGTAGGTTAGTTTAAAACCCTGCTATCCTAGGTTATATTAAAACACTATAATCCTACATTAGTTTAAAACACTACAATCCTAGGTTAGTTTAAAATCCTACAATCCTAGGTTAGATTAAAACCCTATAATCCTAGGTTATTTAAAAACCCTACAATCCTAGGTTAGTTTAAAAATGTAAAATAGAGATTCACTCATCGTGGGGTTAGGTTCTGTTATTTTAGGTGGGCATATATTACGAAATTAGTCATATGTTAATGACCCTAGTGTATTCGTGTTCTGCGTAATTAGTAGAGTGGAAATATACCACTTTTCTGGGTTTTTTTTAAATACAGAATAGCTGCTAAACTGAATAATTACCTAAGGGTATAATAGATGATGATGTAGGTAGGTCGTGTTAGGTTAGGGATCTGTAGTGTCAACAGGTGTTTGCAGTCATGGTATCTGGTAGCATATTTGAGCGGGTAGGCTCAAGTGTACTTCCCGATACCAATGTCTATAAATGCTAAGTGTCCCAACCAGAAAATCCCCTCATTCCCATGGAGGCTCCATTAGATTGTGATAGTAAAGGGATGTGACAATACGAAAAAAACATATGACTTCATAGGCGCCATATTGGTGACATAACATGTGTGTAAACACATGGTATCAGGTTGTACACTAATCCCGCTTTTTCTAACACACTATCTCGTGTCGGCACTCTCTCACCTGTTATCACATATCGTGAAGTTAGGTTAGGTCTTCTTGCATGTAATGTGGCTAAGGAACCCAGATCACATTTAATTTACATACATATTATGTGTTTTACCCCACAAATCCCTTGATCTTCATAGCCCTCCCCACTATCGCATTTGGTAGTATGTACTGCAAATATTGTGATGCCCCTAGTAAATTTGTGTTCAGTGAGGTTAAGTAATGTCGATTTATACCATTTTCAAAGAATTTTTTTTTTATTTTCGAAAAAGCCCCTATTCTGTATAATTACTGTGCGGTTTTCTGTTGCGAGGTGAGAATTTGTGTTTGTGTTGCCAATGATGGTGACAGTGGTAGGTTTTTTTTATTTTGTTCATTTGTAACCGTCGAGATCTTGTGTTGACCACCAACTAGCTTAAGAAAAGTATATTCACACACGTATACATCATACACCACTCTGCTTCCTGGAGTACAAGTGACAGCCATCTTGGAGGGCACCCCAATTTACCAGTTTTGTACATTTGTTCCTGCTTCGTACATAGCTGGTACATATTAAACAGGTGCATTGCTTGCCCTCTGCGCTCACTATCACTCATGCTCCAGGAAACAGAGTGGGGGAAATTTTCAATGTACTCACAATTCTGGAGTCATTTTAAGAGGTATTTGATATTTTGTGTGTCTTTTTACATTTCTTTTAGTGGTGTTCTTTATGCATTTTACAACTTTTACACCACCATTTCTCTGATCTTCATAACTTTCCTCACTATCACATTTCATGGTAGATACAACAAATAATGTGAAGGTCCCCCATGAAATTTGTATTAAGTGTGATTAGTAATGTCCATATAAACACCATTTTCTGGTATTGGGTAATCATTAAGAATCGCTGCTTTTCAGAAAAGTGGTGATTCTTAACAATTACCAACAACTGTATCTAACAAATTAATTAACTTAAAAAAAAAACGTTTACTGTGTTACCTTGAAAATGTTTGGTCAGCAAGTTGCTTGACACGAAAGAACTGTTTCTTCATAATGAAACTCTTTGATCACAACTTAATATTTGCTTCGGCATTCAAATTTCTTGGAAGGCACATGTACCACGAGTTCCTTGTTCTTATCTTGAACCTTACAGTCCAACACATGGTATTTTTCACCCTAAGTTCGCACTACCCATCCTGCGCAACATGACTAAAAATATAATCAAAATTGCAACATAAACAATAGAAATGTCACTTTCAAATTCACCATGTATATAACCTTAAAGACACCTAGTCTATTCAGGCTGGAGGTCACTACACAGAGGAGAACGCTGCTTCCAGCCGCCAGACGTTCGTTTATTACTACAAGGCCACAAGCACCCCCTATCCGTTCAATTAAGACCACTTTACAGGCGGCACGGCATCAAGTTAATCACACACCACCGAATAGCCCAGCCCATCACAGAAGTCATAATGGATCTGAAGGTGATGGCTGATGATCTCACTCTTAACAAAATAAGTCGAATAACGCATACACTTTTTTTGCACTTACGAGACAGAATTATGCATAATAGTAATAAATATATAAAGACACAGCCAATTATGTACACTGGCAAAATACACCAAATAAACCCTTTCCTTTTTCAATCGATAACTACTTTGGTACTTATAACCACCAAGCAAAAATAAGTTTTTGTTTGTCGGTCTCAAGTGTCGATCAGCATCGATAAACTTCGTTATCGACTAATGTCATATTAATCGATATCCAAAGAGTTTAAGCTGTAAAACCTTATTTTATTGATACATAACAAACGTAATTTTAAATTTATTCATAAAAGATAATTGCATATTACATTTATTTTTAATAATTTCGATTAAGTAACGTTAACATCCTTTACAGTTGTTACGAAATGCTTACCACGTAGAGCACACTACGTTCGAAACTCTTTGTAAAGAAAGCTGTGTGTACTCCCACCTGCTAGAAAGTGTGTTGACTGGTTTCAATTTCTGTTGTCGAAAAGGTGTAGGGTTAGAATCGTCGTCGTTGGTGCTGAGATAGTGCTGTGTTTTCGGAACTGGTAAACAATGCTTTTCGACAGGAGATTTTTGAATGTCATACTCCTGGGTTTTGGTTTCATGTTCGTATTTACTGCATTCCAAACCATGGGCAATATTGAGGTAAGAAAAATGCAAACAATTTTCTGTTGATATTTCCATTACTGTCACGTTGTTGCAAAAGAATTTCGTTTTTTAAGTAGCACTTCAACAATACGTAGTGGGTTTACGTTAACGATTACTTCCTATCGATCACCAGCGAAACGCGCCCAATTTAAAATAATGCAGTGTAGGCCAGCTGTGTTTATTCCTGTGAACGATCGTATAAAATATTTTGTTTCCAATTGTTGACTCAGCATTTGGTGTTCNGGCCAGCTGTGTTTATTCCTGTGAACGATCGTATAAAATATTTTGTTTCCAATTGTTGACTCAGCATTTGGTGTTCTTTCCCTCGTAGATACTGAATTGAATAAGAAGCTGAGTATAAATAGCGTGTCTCCGTACAGCATTGTAATACTTGGTATCAAGTAAGCAGTAGGTCTTACTTTAAAAAGTTTGTGCACAGTGCATTTTTCTTAGAAAATCGACAATCCTGCTGCATAGATTTGTTGTCTAATTCATTGGCAAGGAACAGGGAACATTTTGACTTGTTTACTACAGCATTGTTAAATATTAGGTCCGCACATACACTGTTGTCAGGAATTTTACTTTTCTGCGTGTAAAGTAGCTTAATTTCCTTTTTCATTTATTTATTGATCCATAAATAACAACATACATCTTTTTCAGTCACATAAATTAAATTAATCAAATAATAATTAAAATCTTGTAAGATTAAAATATATACAATAATTTGTTTTAGTCAAATAAAAATATAAGGAATAATCACATTTTAAAAAGCCAAAATGCATAATAGAAAGTAATTTTTAATAATATTCATTACAAAACAAATTTCAAGATTTTTAGAATTTGCGGGGGAAATAATAATAAACTTGGTCGAAGCTNAATAATATTCATTACAAAACAAATTTCAAGATTTTTAGAATTTGCGGGGGAAATAATAATAAACTTGGTCGAAGCTTAAATCGGAATATATCACTTGTTAGTATGGTAAGTGTGGGGGAGTTCCCATATTTCAAATTTCCCTGCAAAAAAAATACNTCATTACAAAACAAATTTCAAGATTTTTAGAATTTGCGGGGGAAATAATAATAAACTTGGTCGAAGCTTAAATCGGAATATATCACTTGTTAGTATGGTGAGTGTGGGGGAGTTCCCATATTTCAAATTTCCCTGCAAAAAAAATACGTACTTGTATGGTGTGGCGTATTCCCTGTAGATTTCCGGAAACGGACGAACATGCCGTATAAATTTTCTAATTCCTTGACAACTAACAGTTAGACCCTTGGTTATGGTATCGTAAGGTAATTGTAGTCAATACCATACCAATACTATACCTACCATACCAGTGTAATAGGTATACAGGACCGGCGCTAACTGAAGTGCCCTCCTGTGCGAATCAGGTTTGACTAAAATTTGACGCAGAAAGGATATAAAAAATGATATAGCTATCCCGCAGAACCGTAACACAGTATCTGTGTTGAAATGACAATGCATTAGGTTTAATTTGGGGGGAGGGGGTGGAAATTCGCACAGCCCAAACCACTGAATACAAAAACATTAACATTTAGTGATGGCTTCCCTTTACGGGGCGTAGGCGCTCACTAAGAAAGGGTGTTTCGGAATTCGACACCTAGGCAAGTACGAGCGGGCAAAGGAGTAAAATGTGTTTTCAAGGACTCATTGACCCGATGAGGCATCGTAATGCTCTTTATTTAAAAATACTACCCATATAAATGCTGAAATAGAATTTTCAGAATTTCTTGAAATCCAACCCCAAGAGGATGGGAAGTGGCGGAAATATGTTTTCTATGTATATTCAATNTCACTAAGAAAGGGTTTTTCGGAATTCGACACCTAGGCAAGTACGAGCGGGCGAAGGAGTAAAATGTGTTTTCAAGGACTCATTGACCCGATGAGGCATCGTAATCCTCTTTATTTAAAAATACTACCCATATAAATGCTGAAATAGAATTTCCAGGATTTCTTGAAATCCAACCCCAAGAGGATGGAAAGTGGCGGAAATATGTTTTCTATGTATATTCAAGAGCTCATAAAGTTGATGCGATATCTTTATGCTCTTCGCTTTAACAGGCTACTTATATAAGTAGGTACCAAAAAAGTTTTAGGAATTTTTAAAAATTCATCTTTCACGAAGGTGAAAAAGCGTAGTATACACGCGGGCAAACCTGCGGACAGAAAGTAACTAATAGCTCTGTCAGTTTTTATACTGAAATGTCTCAAATTTCTTTTTCTTAAATACCATGGTGTTGCGTAAATAAACAATGAAGAATAAGACAGTAAAAAACGAAATCGATTCCTAAATAATTTGGCTATTAAGATGTCATTGGGGTGAAATAGGCGACTGAACATCTCAATAACGTTTCGGTTTTTTTAAGTGAGGAATGTGTGCGCCTTCCTGTACACATATGTTACATCGTCGCTGCTTGTGAAATATACAAACATACTTTCCAATTTGAGTTATAAATCGTTTTATGATCGTGCCGGTACACGGACAGTTAAAGCAAAGGAATTGTAGTTTTTTGTACAAAATCAGATATTTACTCTCAGCATGCAATATGTGCTTACGTCACGGACTTTGTTATCTATCGGATTATTGACTGTTTCCAAAGGTCAGACAGTTTGGACAAGCTCTGACATGCTACTGCCATTGCGCATAAGGTAAATTTCATCAAGAAACCTTTGTGGATATATTATGCAAAATAGAATGGGATGCTGACAAGCCATTCATAACTTAAAAAAATATATTTAAAAAAATCTTTTTGCGATGGCAATGTGCAGGGTAACCATATTTTGGTTGATGTTTTCAGTAAATTTCTCGACATAATTCAACACTTCCATTATGGGTTTTTCTTTTAAGTTTTGATAAATAAAGGTGTGCTGTGTCTTGGGGTGTTCATCCAATTTCTTGCTTACACAAGTATTAAGAATGATTATTCGTCAAGTTTTTCATGGCCTGCAAAATATATTTTTTTATAATTTTGTATTATTGTGCTATATATAAAATTTGCATTAACGCGCTTGTCAAGTGAAAACGCGAAATTCTTAGTTACTTGCATCTTCTGCTAATATGCCATCTCGTACTCTAATATGTTTAACTAGCTTTTACCCGCGGCTTCGCTCGCGTGGTTATAGTAACAAACTTATAGGGAGAAATGACGGTATTTGTTAGTAGACCGAAACTGATCATAAACACAGAACACTAACGATGTCATTTTTTGGTGCTAGAAACGCTCTTTTACATAGCTACTGGTCGTCATTTATATTTCTTTGTAGATCTGGGTAAACGCCAGCAATCAGTTCCGTATCATTGCACAAAATTACTGAAATCCCCGTTAGTGACACACAGCCCTCGGCATATTTTTCTAACACCCATCTCCAATTTTTAATAGTGTATCAGCATAATGTCCTGTATCAACGTCATTGTAGAGGTGCACTCTCATATTTGTCGTCAAGCTTAATTTCTTGATATTTACCCATAAGCTTAACGACTTGAGGCATGCTTTGATTTCATCTGCAGGTGTGCCCTCTGAATCACCGGTAGAGTTTGGCGGAAGTNTAGTTTTTTGTACAAAATCAGATATTTACTCTCAGCATGCAATATGTGCTTACGTCACGGACTTTGTTATCTATCGTATTATTGACTGTTTCCAAAGGTCAGACAGTTTGGACAAGCTCTGACATGCTACTGTCATTGCGCATAATGTAAATTTCATCAAGAAACCTTTGTGGATATATTATGCAAAATAGAATGGGATGCTGACAAGCCATTCATAACTTAAAAAAATATATTTAAAAAAATCTTTTTGCGATGGCAATGTGCAGGGTAACCATATTTTGGTTGATGTTTTCAGTAAATTTCTCGACATAATTCAACACTTCCATTATGGGTTTTTCTTTTAATCTTTGATAAGTAAAGGTGTGCTGTGTCTTGGGGTGTTCATCCAATTTCTTGCTTACACAAGTATTAAGAATGATTATTCGTCAAGTTTTGCATGGCCTGCAAAATATATTTTTTTATAATTTTGTATTATTGTGCTATATATAAAATTTGCATTAACGCGCTTGTCAAGTGAAAACGCGAAATTCTTAGTTACTTGCATCTTCTGCTAATATGCCATCTCGTACTCTAATATGTTTAACTAGCTTTTACCCGCGGCTTCGCTCGCGTGGTTATAGTAACAAAGTTATAGGGAGAAATGACGGTATTTGTTAGTAGACCGAAACTGATCATAAACACAGAACACTAACGATGTCATTTTTTGGTGCTAGAAACGCTCTTTTACATAGCTACTGGTCGTCATTTATATTTCTTTGTAGATATGGGTAAACGCCAGCAATCAGTTCCGTATCATTGCACAAAATTACTGAAATCCCCGTTAGTGACACACAGCCCTCGGCATATTTTTCTAACACCCATCTCCAATTTTTAATAGTGTATCAGCATAATGTCCTGTATCGACGTCATTGTAGAGGTGCACTCTCATATTTGTCGTCAAGCTGAATTTCTTGATATTTACCCATAATCTTAACGACTTGAGGCATGCTTTGATTTCATCTGCAGGTGTGCCCTCTGAATCACCGGTAGAGTTTGGCGGAAGTCACCAGCCAGTAATACAACCATTCCTCCCATAATATCTGTATTGTTTCGTATATCCTGTAGAGTTCGGTTTGGGGCCTCTATCGCTTTTTTGTGTGACGTTATGGTTTTTTGTGGGACGTTGTGGTTTCGTCCCACACTAACAACTTACATTGACGCAGCATTGTACCCCGAGCGCTATTTTTACTAAAANATTCCTCCCATAATATCTGTATTGTTTCGTATATCCTGTAGAGTTCGGTTTGGGGCCTCTATCGCTTTTTTGTGTGGCGTTATGGTTTTTTGTGTGACGTTGTGGTTTCGTCCCACACTAACAACTTACATTGACGCAGCATTGTACCCCGAGCGCTATTTTTACTAAAAAAAAAATTTCCTAAGGGAATAAGATATTTTTTCGGGATAAAAAGTAGCCTATGTCACTTCTCGACCCTCCAACTATCTGTGCAAAAAATCACGTCGTTCCGTTGCGACGTGAAAGAAAGACAAACAAACACACTTTCGCATTTATAACACTAGCTGTTCCCGCGGCTCCGCTCGCGTGGTTATAGTAACAAACTTATAGGGAGAAACAACGGCATTTGTCAAGAAATTCAGCGAAGTCATGGCCTGCGATAAACCCCGGCTTGAAAAGCCCAGCCACCAATGTCTGCTTAATCGGCCCAACCATGTCCACTCAAGACAGAAAATAAAGCTTGGGCGGTACGAATTTCTGGATTATCGTACGAAATACCGACATTATGGTTCATTGTACAATAGTTATGTTACGCAAAATAATGGACTCCGTGGCTTTGCACCATAATTATGGTACCGACATAAATGTTTTCCCTAAGAGAATGAGATAATTTTTTGGGATAAAAAGTAGTTTGTCACTTCCCGGCCCTCTAACTATCTCTGTGCAAAAAATCACGTCGATCCGTTGCTTCGTTGCGACGTGAAATGACAAACAAACAAACACACTTTCGCATTTATAATATTACTAGTAGGATTAGTTAGGATTCAGAAAAACGCCAACTAGATTGGTTATAAATTTAAACAATACACTCGTAGTAAAACTTCAAGACTTGGAGACTTAGTTCGCTGCCAAATAACTGGGAGCCGGCGTAACAGTGTGCGCGGTAGTGTATATGCAGTGAACGAAATTTTTTTAGAGGTTGATTTCGAAAGTGCTCACTTTACCGTGAACGGCCTATAACAGCTTTTGTCATGAATGCCCAGCGAGTTTCAAATAATTTATTCATCGTTCTCAAGAGGGATGTGTCTTGCTCCATCATCATTAAAAGTACTGCATGACTAACTGCACTGCCTCAGTATTTACATAAAAAGATTTTGAAGTGCGAATAAGGAGAAAGTGTCTTATACTGTCGATATAAACAAGTTTAAGCATTGTTTACGTACCCTTGCTAAACACTATGTTTTGAAGATAAATATATTACTATTACACTTAAATATTTCATCTATAATAAGTTACTTCTTCGCCCTCCGATATTAAGTAGGTCTAGTGTGTATAAGGTATAACGCGAGTGTGAGATATGCTTGCATTTTAGATTATCTTCATCGATAAAAATCATCTTAAAAATATCAATGGTTTGATAGAACACCAATTCTTTCTCATAGGAAAGTGTGAATGTTTGAAATATTTTCAAACGTATGTACATATTATAGCCAATGATTAAAATTTTTTTTGGTGCATTCCATTTNTGCCACTGCTAGTGGGATTTTTTTTTTGGTGCATTCCATTTATACTGTAATTCCAGTAATATCGTGTGCGGAGCCTATGTCTTTAATATCGCACTGAAAAGATGGGCTTCTTTTAAAAAACTATTATATTTTTATTGATGTGTTTATTCACGAAAATAGATCTTATCTTCGCCGATTGACCAGAATCTGTGTTTACGATCTATTATGCTCCTCAGGCCTGCCCAGACATTTCCTTCTTGGGTCCAGTAGGAAACAACTGCGCTCTGTACCAAGAATAACTTGAGGGGACATGGCTTGGGTGGGAGTGAAGCCTTGTCCTAGGTGACCGGCCCTCTCCTACTCTGCTATCCCTTGTTCCACAGCCTTTCTATCTCTCCATTGTTGATGGGCCTCTACCAAGAACAATAGTATTTGTGATCCCGTCTGGTTTTGTTCCTTGTTTGTTTTTTTCGGTGGATATTACCCTTTATTCATCTTTCTCTCCTATTTTTGTTTTTGGCCGTGGGCTTTGTTTTTGGCCACATTACCACCAAAAAAAAGGAGAGGAGGAGAGCCGATTTGTAGCAACAGCCACTTTGCCCTTGCGTCTTGAGTAGCGTGGTCAATACCTGCACCGCATACGGCTGTCCAAATAGTTTGGATTCCAAACCAATCGATGCCATTTGTACAGACAA
>NQII01001936.1:215623-277387 GCA_002778355.1 Clitarchus hookeri | reverse complement strand
ATGGTATGTTATCCATCACACCGTTAATTCAAAATCGAATGAAATCAAAATTTAATTTAATTTTGTACTCTTTTACAAAAAAATTTTAATAATCCTAATTAACTAAAATAATATCAAATGCTTGATATAATTCTGTCAATTTATTATTTTATTTATGTATTTTATAAACGCTATGATTAACGGCAGTTATGGGAAAACGTCAAAATGTGAAAAAAAAAAAAAAAAAAAAAACCGAGAAAGCAATTCCATATCACTCATTATGTAGAGCAAAGTGGGACTCGTTTTCTGTTAAAGGTTGGAGCTACCCCATCAATTTTCTCACGATTCTGTAACTGTCATCTGTGTGGCAACTGCGTCAATGGCTGCAGTATTTGTGGGGACTATACATCAACCTCAATAAGTAATTTACAATTTTTTTTATCACAAACCTGAGAAATAGGATGTGAATATTTTATGTAAGTTGTATATTTATATAACATGTAAGCACGCATAAATAAACATATAGATATAAATTCATTGATTAATATTTTATGGAATGCAGTGAGTGTGTGAGAGAGTGTATATTCACATATACACATGTATATGTATGTTGATGTACGTATACATGTATTTATAAATATAAACGGTTATGTACGTATACATACACACGTATATAACATGTATAAACTTATATATATATATATATATACGTTAAGTCATGAACATATCATCCATAGAATAAAATGTTCACTTCCGCAGATTTTCATACGCTGTTTTTCTTCGAACACGGTAGCTAGTTCTTTGGCTGTTGCTTAATAGTGTATGTCGTGAAATCAATATCTCTATCAGCTGATGTGAGGTAGCTGGGCATAGTTTAAAGATATTGCTGTGTATATTTACTTCGAACAACTTACTCATGTATTTCACGATTCAGGCAGGTAGTGTTGCGTTACAATTCGTGCCGTTTTATGCCGGTTTTATTTCATCATAAGCGTTTCGCGCAAGTCGTGAGTGTCATATTAATTATAACCAGTTATAAGTAAATTCTCCGGTACATGCGTTTTATTATTTCATAAAAATTTTTGCTTTGTTTTAATGGCTCTACGAAAAGCCTGTTAAGTTTGGTGTAGCCATTTACATTTAAAAGTAGCTTTGCAATACTTACTTAGCCCCATCATATATGTGTTTTTTACGGCAAAAGTAGCAGTAAACTTTCCATCGTAATACGTGATATAAGCTAGAATAAGTACTTTGTCAGAATGTGTAAAACACGACCACACTTAGGCTACTGTAAACTACAGTGACTCATATAAATATTTGGCCGGCCATTTATGATTATCGCAGTTTCATGGCCTTATCTTACACTAGAAATGAAGATAAACATAAATTATATTGCACAATTAGTCTTTTGTGCTTTAAATGAAATGTAGCGGTAACCAATAACGGAAATGAGCAATGCAACTTAACAAACAATATGATTTTGTCATCCCATGCTGCATAAGTACGCCACTTTAATATTCGGCCATCGTCATTCGAACACAAACATAATCGTCTTTGCAAACTAAACAGACAGTCCTTTAGTACCTGGTAGCATGACCATTCTGTTTAATTACTTCTCGCAGGAGTTGTGGCATATTAGCAATTAGTTTCCTGGCACGTTCGGAGCTAATCGTACTACATTTTTCCTTGAACCTTTTCTCTAATTATTTTGTGAACCTAATTGTTATAGTACGCAGTCTTCTTTTGAGTTCATTCCGCAGATTTTCTATGGGATTCAGGTCGGGTGATTGAGGAGGTGTGTTAATGACTTTGGGACAGTTATACAAAAGCCAGCTCTTGACAATGTAAGACTTGTGTTTTGGGTCATTATCTTGGTAGAACTTAAAAGTGTTCCTAATGCCCAGAGTATCAGTACTCTTGTGTAGGTTTGCTTTCAGGATGTTGAGATAGTCTTCCTTTGACATTGTTCCATCGACACGTACAGCCTCTCCAGCATCTGCCGTAGATATACAGCCCCAGATCATAATACTACCTCCACTGTGTTTAACAGTAGGTTGTATGTGCCCAGGTTTTAGCTCCTCGTTTGGCTTGCGCCATTCTGTTACCCTACCATCTGAACCAAACACATTCAATTTCGTCTCATCAGCAAAAATAACATAATTCCATCAGTTTTCATCTTTGTCAGCGTGGTCTTCTGTGAACTTAAATAGTTTTCTTGTATTCACCTTAAAGGCTTCTTTCTAGGTACCCTACCATTATATCCTGCTCTTGTGATAACTCGTCGTATGGTTTCTGGATGGACGTTCTTTCCACATTCATTGAGTACCTCCGTGGAAAGTTTGTAAGCACTAATTTTCGGATCGTTCTTTATTTTCCTGATTACTAGACGTTCTTTTCTCTCGCTTAGTTTCATTGGCTGTCCTGTTTGAGGTACCGAAGCTATTCTGTTTTCCTTCTCAAACCTTCTTATGATGTCTCCAACAGTGGACCTCGGCAGATTCAAGTGCTCCGCAATTTCTCGTTGAGATTTCTTCTTTGCATTACGAAAAATTACCAGCTGCCGCTGTTTAAAATTCTTGCCCCTACGTCCCATTTGCCTGACTGACGCAGCCAACAGAGCTGCCCAATACAATATCTCAGCGCAGAGAGCGCGCAGGGAATGACAGGAGGTACGAACGCAATATGCATCATGCCTGTGCCACGAGTCCACCACATCTGGCCGAATATTAAAGTGACGTACGTATGAAGCACGCGAGGACAAAATATTGTGTTTCATTAACTTGCACTGCTCATTTCAGTTAATGGCTACTATTGCATTTCATTTAAAGCACACAAAAGTGATTGTGCAATATGTTTTACGTTTATCTTCGTTTCTAATGTAACATAAGGCCATGAAACTGCAATAATCATCGGTGGCCGAATATTAATGTGAGCCACTGTATATAGGTTACCTGCACTTTGGCTGAAAAGGCAAATGTAATACGAAATCGAAAGGAATGGTAGTGAAAAATACAATGTGCATCTTACAAATGATGTACAACAGTTAATGATCAGCAAGTACTATCAACATCAGTAACTGTTAAAGTACTAAAGAAAGTATTAGATTTAAGATGAAAACTAATGATCTGAAACTAAGACCGTGGTCACAGAGGACAGAGAACTACACCATTCAAATGTATTCAGCTCTGTAAGTAGTTACATTGACTCCGAACTTTTTCGGATAGCAGATTCTTCCTGATCAAAGTAAAATGCCTGTGTGAGTAAACCAGAACGGCTTTTTTTTTCCTGTGTTGCGCTCCGGACTGCCTAATTTGAAGTAAATCAACAGTGATGGCTGAAGATGGGATTTTCTGCATTCGTTGAACTATATGAAAATACAGGTCAGATAGCGATATACTTTGTACTGCCCCAGTCAAAGTAAACTTAACTGTATTAAAATTTAAAAAAGTCAACAAAATTAGGGATAGAATTGAATGTATATACGTAATTACAAGTGTGTGTTTAGGTTAGGATTGTCTTATTTTTGTACTAATTTACAGAGGTGTACGAACGTATTTCACTTTGATAACAATTTAATTGAATAGTTTTCAATACGACTACCATAACATATTCATAATCACAAGTTCATTCTGTTTTTAGTGTAATCGCGCTTCTAAGATTAAGCTGCTGCTGCCGTGAGCGGCTGAAGATTTTCTCAACTTTAACACGCCACCAATAGATAAGTACTAGGTGAAATGCTTTGAGAGAGATATATAAAAAAAGTTTGAAGCTTCCTGTCCATTTTATACGGCATTTTCGCCCACCTATCTTTAAAAACAAAACAGTTACCATGGTGCTACTTTTTCCTCTGCGCATTTGCAGAAATTATCGCAGCATATTACTTTATAATTTTTGAAAATAAAAAATATTTAAAATGTGATTACAGCGTTATCAGCAGAAAGGTTTGAAGATTCACCAGAAAAATGTCTACATGATTTTGGTAAATAGTTTGAGGGATTTTTCGGCAGCGCCAGGCTAACTATCGCCGTTTTCGCTTTCTTCCAGCGTAGGAATCGGTGAGTAAACGCCGATAGCCGGCTTCACCCCGCTTTGCAGCCTGCCCTATGCCGTATCCTCTCCAGATGTGTAACTATATACATCATCCTTGTTCTGTACCCTATATTTGAAGTTAGGACCCCTTCTGAATTGTAAAAATTTTCCGTTATTTTAATATAAATTATTAACCACTGTTACTTTGAAAACTGCAATCAAGAGAAACTGGTATGCATTTTATTTGACCACAAATGCCACGATTTTATAATGCCTAAATATTACGGGGCCATCCATTAATTTGGCTTGTCACGTTGTCTTTACGCCGCTCTGGACGGGCATGCTACTCCTGCTACCATTTCAATCGATTATATGAGCAACGGTGTTTGTGCCAAAAAGAATACACAACACTCATAATGTACTTCCAATATTTTACTGGACTGTTGGTTTCATTATAAGTTCGAAAATTAAAATATGTTTGCAGCTTTAGGAGGCTATGTTTAAAATTTCTGCATGGGTGTACTTAGATTTCTTATCCTCTTTTATTTCTCGGGACTCTTTCGCTTGTAAACTGCTCCAGGTGGATTATTCTTAACAGCTATTTTTCCCTGTTACCTACAGTATCTACGCATCATAAAATGTTCTCATACCCTCGATAGTAACACTGCTGGAGGCAAGCAACTGTATTGACAACCGTAAGTCAGGTAGTCACTGCCGGCGGAAGATGTGCGTGCAGTCTGGAGCACGGTGAGTGGGAAGTCCGCGCTGTGACATAGTCACAGCCTCTACAGCGCTGGCCGTAGAGCCTACGATGTAGCTTTCTTCTGCATATTTTTCGTGCAGTAAAACCTAACAATCTGCGACTGTTTTAGCAGTAGCTATAACCTAACCTACCTCAACGTCTTAAAAGTATTTCAAAATAAACTATCGACAGAAAATTTTGATGAAGTTATTTAGATTGCAGAAATAATTAAAGAAACAGTAGAGAGCGTAACTGATGTAGGAAATATGCAGAGTTATTCCCAGAATCCTATTATGCCAAAAAAAATTGATTAGTCAATATAAGATAAGAATTTTGGTATAACATTTAAAAAAACTCGGGATATCAAAAAGGTAAAGGAAGAGTCGCAGGATAATATTTGCAGCCAGTAATGAGTGTAGACGCATTATAACAACGGCATTAAACTACGGACACAAACTCATACTAGCATTAATACAAGTCGATGTAAAGCAAGGACAGCAATTGCTCATGCGGCCAAGTTTAAGTAAACTGAAAACCATAACTGTAGTGCTATGGAACCGTGGAACCTCAAAGCATTGCTCCTTTTTAGTATACTCCCCATTATCTTGAGCGTATTTTTTATGAACATTTTTAATATACTGTATCTGCTATGACGATTTCCATGAGTCGATCTCACAGCAGTCATACGAAAAGCTTGAATGCAATTTTTTTTTCGCATGTGTGTTTGGTAATCAAAGAGTGAAGCTAGTTGTACAAAGATTTTTCTCTCTTTCTTTATTCTTCCTTTTGTTTTCTCCCCTCCCTCCTTAAACTGCGCTCTCGTAATTATCTTCCACTTAACACATTAATGCCACGTGCTTTGCTGCTTGTAAAATTAGTATGATGAGAGCTTGTTGCAATTTTTCATATCATGAACCTATTTAGATTACGCACGATGACCAGATTGGGTGACCTCATTTTTCTCTATCTGCGATATTAAAAAAAACTGAATGCATAACACCTGAAGGTTTTTGATGAGGCCACATTTCTTGAAATAAAATAATGATCTCATACACATTTTTATACGGAACGCTTAAGCTTTTCGACTTCAGGCTAACCGTAGGACCACACAAAAATATACATACACGTCGTCCGGGATTTGACCCTTTCCTCCCACACCATAACCCGGCGGGTCGCCAAGTATACTACGGAGAGAACAACTGTCAATTAAATTATTTTGTGCGAAAATTGTATAAATGCTTTTTGTTTGTGTTGCTGAATTATGATATTTCATTTAGGTGGGTATTTAATAAAGGAAAAATGGCCTCTGTACTAACTTTCATTGAAATATATTTAAAAATCAGAGTTTTAACATTGTTTTCAGGAAAAAAAATCAGCTTCACTTTATATAATAAAACTAACTGAAAATACACAAAATTAAATATTACAAAATTTATATTTCACTAACTTCTTTTAACGACAAAATAACGTTCACGTAACCTAGACTCCGTGCAAAACGTACGTAAGTAACAGAGGTTCTAAACAATACTTCAAAACGTAAATATAATATAATCACATAAAGCATTTAAATAAACCTACAGCGTGCAGCTTCTGTACTGTCTAGTCCAAACATTGTAAAAGGGAAAGGACAGTTAGAAGTAAAATTGTTACAACTAACATTAGCAACAAGCAACAGACGCAAAGAAAACATTAGATAGTAATAGTAGTGGCATAGTCGCTAATAACTTCATAGTTTTGTTTTTTTTATATAGAGAAAAAATCGATCAGAAATTAGTAGGAGTAACATTAAAGTCAGATGAAAATTTTTCCGAACTGTTAGATGGCTACTTACAAAGTTAAAAATGTAGCTGAAATGTATTATGTACCTGCAAAACTAGAAGGAACATAGTCATAAAGTAAGAAATTTCTGTATTAAGTGTATCGTCCGGTGTTGCGTTGCCAGACTAATTTTTGTTGCGCCACGTTTGAAAGCGAGTGTGTTGAGAGACGCATCACGATGTATGATAACAGTTAACAGTTACACGCCCAAGCAGCAGTCTATGAACATAGTTGGGTAGGAATGATTAGCTGGTGAAATACATTGAAGAGGGAGTCTTAAAAATATGATTATCTAAAAGAATTTTCATTTTGAGTACCAAGTATTCGGAGTTAGCATCAGGAAGGAGGGTAGCTAGCAATTTGCAATAGGGATAAGAAGGAGAGGGGAACTTTTGTCGTGTACAAGACTTGTATACGTACATGCACGCATGAATTTGTGTGTATGCATTGACATTATTTACTCATATGGTAGCTAGTAACCTTTTGCATTATTTATCCACTATTCTGGACAGACAACTTCGATTTTAGCCACTCCTTTGTTAGGTATGCTTGTATCGTTACAGCTAGATAGATGATCGGCAGTGTGAAGTGTGACAGTAATTACTAAATAACGGAAAACGCAATATAAATTAGTATGTTGCTCCTTTACTTATGTTACGTTTATCACGCAAGCAACCATTACAGTGCTAGTGCAAGAGATTCTATGTTCGAATTACAGATCAGTCTTGGATGTATGTGATATTAAATATAATATTTATGGATTTTAATGTGTAAACCACTCCCTAAATAGCCATTCGAAAAAGGTCTGGGACGTTAATAAGGCACCAGAAATTCGTATGCTGCAAACATGCATATGTTACCTTAAGGCTCCCACCTACCTAGCGTTTTTTTTCCACGTTTGAGACCGAGAAACGTGGAAGCGATGAGGACGACACTGTCACACGCATAAAGTGCGTTCTCGTCACACTGCGTGTACCTATGGGACTTTCAGCGGTTACGCTGTTATTTTATTGGTGGATAGTCCGTAGGAAGGTTCAGTGCAGGGCCATTGGGCAGTTTTGTATTTGACGCGTATATTATGAGATACAGCACTTTGAAAAAGCCGTTTTCAGCCATTTTGGAGTGTTGTGGAATGGTGTTTCTAAATTACGTGACGTCTTGATAGCACTCAACAGCCCTCGTCTGATATGTATGTTCTTTTCGTAGATAGCACATTGNCTAAATTACGTGACGTCTTGATAGCACTCAACAGCCCTCGTCTGATATGTATGTTCTTTTCGTAGATAGCACATTGGACGCACGTTTAATAGTTTTGTAGAAAAACGAGTATTTCAAACACACTGCAACGCATTTCAAGCGCCAGGTAGGCGGGAGCCTTAATGGGGAGAGAAAACTAATTTTGGTGTTTCTAGTTTAAGTCATAAAATATATTCAGCATTAATTATTCATATTTATTCTTTGACAAGGCATATCTCTCAAATGATTGAATAACTTAAATATCACTGTAGTNAGCATTAATTATTCATATTTATTCTTTGACAAGGCATATCTCTCAAATGATTGAATAACTTAAATATCACTGTAGTATCTTTATTTGTTTAGTATGCGAGATAAATATACATTATTCCAAGATTACCTTCTGAGAAAGACTACAGATATGATAGCATTACAAAGTCAAACGATGGTCGTGTCTAAAATATAATAAAATAACATTCAATGCCCTAACAGTCACATTTAAAAAAAAATTACCTCAAACATAACTAATGGAAAAATTGTATAAATCATAGATGGCGTCCAACTTTTTCCCTTGAAGTAAACTTTAAGAGATGATCTTCAATTTGGCTAAGGGCGGGCCAGATGGATCCTTCCCTTGAATCCGCCACTGCTTTAAGTTAGGGTTAGACGGAAAAGAAAAAGTTTACAAGTTCAGTTTTTCTGAACACTCCAATACCACAGAAAAGTAGAACTTCAACACATATTCTGTTATCGTATGTTTTTGTATAATACACTTTACCACAGCTCAGCAATTATTTATTTTTTATTGTTCTTTAATATTAAAAAAAAGCTTGCAGCGGATTTGTAAAGTAGTTGCTGGAATAATTGATTACATGATTGCATGTTTATGTTCTTGAAAAGCAATTGTATACAAACACGCTAATTAGTTTCCATGTAGAATTCGAAAAATCCCTCCGCCAGTGTAAAATCGAACTTAGCGCCACCCGGTTGGCTTTCTGATGCATTGAACCACTTGCTATAGTCTGTTCACGGTTTCTTCACACTATTTTAATCAAACCTTTGAAAAATCACCCATGGATGACTTGTNACTTGCTATAGTCTGTTCACGGTTTCTTCACACTATTTTAATCAAACCTTTGAAAAATCACCCATGGATGACTTGTTGGGTTATTTTTAAAATATGTCTCGTATCACAAGAGTTTTATACTTCTTTTAAGATAAAAGTAACTTACTTTCTGTTAAATTGAACTTTTGTTTCTTTTAATGTATAAATTATAATGTTTCATTTACTATTAATACGAATAAATACAGGGAGAAAATATGGGTGTTGGTAATGCCTTGTAAGAAACAGGTCTTATGCAAAATATTAATAAAGTGAGTGCGCACGAATGCAGCGCGTTGACCTCTGGTGTAATTTTCTAGACTTTGTTAAGCTATGTATGCATGAGGTGGAGGAATATCCTGGATGTAAAACTTTTGGGCTTCAGAAAAGTTGGAAGTAACCGTGAATGTCCTATAACCGGAATACAGTGTATATTAATTTTAGCAATCCGTTAACTGTTATTTATGTGCCTTGCGCTGTAAAATATTTTTTTTTATCATTCGTCATTATCAGACGAGTATCCTCATATACTTGACACAAATTATGTCGTGCACGCCGAAGTAAATAATTTATTATCACTGAAACTATATTTTTTTGCATGACCTACTTAAGAAGTTTTCTGTTACACAATATATAAATCGTACAGAATTTCGGAGTTATGGCCAAATATATGGTTGAGCCATTCCTTTAGAGATATTTAACATAGACTGCAGTGACCATCATCATTTACCATCTGCTTCGATAAAATCTGTATTTTCCGCAGATCACGCTAAAGACTGCCATGATGATTTAATAGGTTGAACTATTCCAGTCGACGTGAATTGTGAACTGTTTGTATTGGCATTAACTGTGACCTTAACCTTGATTAGCCTTTCATTGTTCAAATTCCAGAAGTCTTACATTTTCCAAAACTTCGGCACCTATGCAAACGTCAGTTGCATCGGGATTTTTTTACTAGAGTTACAGATAACACCGGTGAACCACCAAGTTGTTGTTCATATCAACGCGAATCACACTTAGAANACTTGCTATAGTCTGTTCACGGTTTCTTCACACTATTTTAATCAAACCTTTGAAAAATCACCCATGGATGACTTGTGGGGTTATTTTTAAAATATGTCTCGTATCACAAGAGTTTTATACTTCTTTTAAGATAAAAGTAACTTACTTTCTGTTAAATTGAACTTTTGTTTCTTTTAATCTATAAATTATAATGTTTCATTTACTATTAATACGAATAAATACAGGGAGAAAATATGGGTGTTGGTAATGCCTAGTAAGAAACAGGTCTTATGCAAAATATTAATAAAGTGAGTGCGCACGAATGCGGCGCGTTGACCTCTGGTGTAATTTTCTAGACTTTGTTAAGCTATGTATGCATGAGGTGGAGGAATATCCTGGAAGTAAAACTTTTGGGCTTCAGAAAAGTTGGAAGTAACCGTGAATGTCCTATAGCCGGAATACAGTGTATATTAATTTTAGCAATCCGTTAACTGTTATTTATGTGCCTTGCGCTGTAAAATATTTTTTTTTATCATTCGTCATTATCAGACGAGTATCCTCATATACTTGACACAAAGTATGTCGTGCACGTCGAAGTAAATACTTTATTATCACTGAAACTATATTTTTTTTGCATGACCTACTTAAGAAGTTTTCTGTTACACAATATATAAATCGTACAGAATTTTGGAGTTATGGCCAAATATATGGTTGAGCCATTCCTTTAGAGATATTTAACATAGACTGCAGTGACCATCATCATTTACCATCTGCTTCGATACAATCTGTATTTTCCGCAGATCACGCTAAAGACTGCCATGATGATTTAATAGGTTGAACTATTCCAGTCGACGTGANCAATCTGTATTTTCCGCAGATCACGCTAAAGACTGCCATGATGATTTAATAGGTTGAACTATTCCAGTCGACGTGAATTGTGAACTGTTTGTATTGGCATTAACTGTGACCTTAACCTTGATTAGCCTTTCATTGTTCAAATTCCAGAAGTCTTACATTTTCCAAAACTTCGGCACCTATGCAAACGTCAGTTGCATCGGGATTTTTTNTTGTTCAAATTCCAGAAGTCTTACATTTTCCAAAACTTCGGCACCTATGCAAACGTCAGTTGCATCGGGATTTTTTACTAGAGTTACAGATAACACCGGTGAACCACCAAGTTGTTGTTCATATCAACGCGAATCACACTTAGAANTTTTTTTACTAGAGTTACAGATAACACCGGTGAACCACCAAGTTGTTGTTCATATCAACGCGAATCACACTTAGAATTTGCAACTTTTGAATGCTTAATTTACTACACAGTGAAGTGTGCCACAATGGTGAATCGCACACACGTTCTTCTCGGATAAAGTACCTACACGCGTATCTAATCACGAATTGGACGCAGCCGCAGATCACGAATACATGGTGGTGTCATGATTCAGCATTATCCACAGTTGATTCATTACTTTTTAACCCTATGAAACCTTAACTATCGGTGCGGAATATGGATCACCTGAGATTAAAATTTTTATGTGCTTAAAGCATAATATTGTTACGCACGGACACTCGCACTAGAGGCGAGCCCATGCGCTGTCCGGCTCCGTGGGAGGTGATCCACCTCGACCCTACCCTCCCCACAGGCAGACCCGCTCTCAGCCGGGGAAATGAATGACAGCGGTGACCTGGCTGGTGCCACATCCCCTCCTCCTCCTGCTGGAGAAGCCGAACAGTTTAGAGGATGTGCAAAAATATTCTGGGAACTAGGACCCTCGGCCCAATGCGGCATTTAGAAAAATTTCTGGGCGATGGCTTAATGCCCTATAAATATTGCAGTAGTCTAAGGGTCGGCACTCTTTCTGTGGGAGCCAATTGGCTGAGTGCGGTACGGTACGGTAATCTAATGACGTGTGGTGCAGCGAGAGACATCGGCGAAGGCGACGGACGACGATGGGAGATTGCGATGCGACGGCATACGAAGATGTTTGTGGTGCGAATGGACGAGAGGGCGTGATATCCGGCGAGAGATGGCTGCTGTGCATTAGGGTGCTCGGAGAACTCTAGAACATTGCGGACTAGTGGGATCTGGATCAAACTGAGGTAGGACTGAATGAACATATAGTACGGATTTTATTGTAAATATTGAAACTGTCAAACATAAACATATAATTTATCAAATAATTGAATAACTTTTGATACACTGTCTATTGGGACTGATGTTTAATCATTTAATTGAATTCATTAATTGTACACAGCAATCAATATCAATTTATTATGAGATTTTGGGTCGAGAGAATTTTCTTTGTACTTATTGTAATTAAAATTAAGAATTATAACTAACTTTTTTATTTAATTAAGACCTGAATTCCTTACCGTGAAGGGTTCAGCCCACTGACTTCTGATAAATTGTAACCATATTAAGGAAAAAACACACAACTGACTTAATTACAATGTTTGGGTACCTACTGAAAGAAAAATATTAGCAATGACACTGATACTCCATCATAGCTTTAAAAAAGTGAAAATAGACCGTATTTGGAATACTTTGCCCCTAATATGGTACACTTTAATAAAAACATCATATTTTTATTATAAAAAGTAGAGAAAATGTCTGTAACTGATACTTCACTGGCTCGTAATAAAAGATAATTAAAATTACTAAATTAAATAGTGAAAATTATAAAATCACAAAAAAATTACCCAAATAAGCGAAATGCAGTCCTTGTCTTATTTTGTTATGTGAACACGTTTTTCATGCATGTTTGTCTCGCACAGGATGCACCTTCGTATAACAAACATGCGATCTTCTCGACAACAGAATTCTGATTTTTTGGCTCTTTCCAACCTTTCCTCCTCAAATAATGGTTTAGCCTATCCTGGAATATCTGTAGAAGAGGAAGTGCTAATTTGTTTTCCAACATTTGTTGTGCTCTTCTCGTGCCGGATGATGACTCTCTAGACGACGATTGCGATGAAATGACAGTGTCAGGAGTTCCTTCAGATGCAGGAAATAGTCCGTCAAAACAACCACCTTCGCCTTGCTGTTCGTAGATAGTTTCCTGGTAACTTGACCAGTTGTTTCTTCTTTGTAACCGGAAGTCAAATATTGAATCGTGGAGGGTTATCACAATGAACGCATGATCTTGGTCTTCATCACTAAGGTTGGAATTGGTTATTTCACTGTTCTCATCTCTAAGAATCCTAGTAGACCAGACTCGTGCAGGTTCTCGTAACATTGATGTTTGTGGAACAAATATCGGTAATGTTAGCTGAAAGTAGATTAGAAACACTGAAGTCTTGTGTTTCATGCACAGGAGTTTTCTTGGGCATTTATACTGTTGGTTCAGACTGCTATTAGAGCAAAATCTGCGTATGGAATCGTATCGGATTTGGAGAGTGCTGTGGAAAACAGCTTTTACATTTACTGGAATTGCAGCATTGTACCACACAAATGAAAATATTATGTAAGTTTTTTCATGATGGTGCAATCCCTATAATTGTTCCAATACTGCATGACTTTATCCCAATAAAACTTTGAGGTTCTAATACTGTTTTGTGAAATGGTTGATGTCCGTAGATTATGTGAGAAGGGAGGCAGTTAAGTGTGATTTTGTGCTGAGATGCGACCTCAACAATCTCGTAGTCCAGATAAGTCCTACGTTCTCGACTGGGAAGAGAGAAATGTAATGTCTTTTGTTGTATTGTTTTAAAAGCGAGAAAGATCCACTTAGAAGTCTGAATTGTTTTGTGGAAAGAGTTAAAAGATGGTTTAGTGTTTCTCACATTTCAAAATGTATTTTGAGTTTCATATTTTGGGCAAAAAAATACTCGAAGCGTGGGTTTTGGCTCTCATTTTTTAAATTGCATGCTGCTTAAAATGTGAAAATAAAATATCAGACACATAGAATACGTCATTCTAAACACAGTGGTATAAACGTATCGTATGATCACCGCTGAAAATCTCTTAATAATTCTACCAAAACGAAACAAATTTTTGCGTATTTTTGTCGACGTTGCTTGGTGTTCCCTAGCATCAGCTACTCCTGACGGACTCGCCGGGAGCTGGGCCATGTTGTGGTGGGGGTATGGCAACAACCCCGGAAGCGGAGGGGAAGTTTCTCTGCCGGGCGTCTCGTCTCATTCGTGAGGGGGGCGCGCCCATTGAAAAAGGACGCGACGCTCCTGTGATTCCTACTTCGGGCCACGACTCAGACTTCAAACTCTCAGTCCACCACTTGTTTCCTGTTGCTCGCGAGTCAGTTTTAGACCGGGATTACGATGACTTCACGTTACATTAACATGCATCACGACACGCTTTCACGTGTAAGTAAATATGGTAGTTTTGGGTTCCATATGATGCATCACGTATGCCCGTACACTTTGTGTAATAAATAGAAATGTTTATAATAAGTGTTGATGCTTTTCAGATTGTAAACTATGAAAATTCAACTTATACAGGCATATATGTGCTTTAACTCTGATGTGGCCTAAACAGGTTGCGAAAGTATGGCGTTCTTGATTTATACAATGTTTGAAAATCACTAGGGCATCGTCATAACCTACAGGACGGTCCGCGTAACGTGGACACCCCCAAAATCTCCGGAACGGTCGCAGATCATGTAATGAGGTTTTCGCTAAATGAAATTACGTACGGGGGCAAATAATTTGCTGCAAAGTGACTATTCATAACACGTGTATGGACAGAAATAATTAAACCACATATGATTTTTTTCCCTGGAAACATGTACATTTATTCATTGGTTTGGTTTTTGTTGTGTGTCGCCCTGTTATATTCTACTGTATTTCCAGTTGTTTTCTGCTGTTTTTTTTTTAATTACTTCCACTTTTTCTCATTGGTTTGTTACCGTTTGTTGGTTAATTTTGTTATAGCACCAGATGTCAATTGAGTAATTTCTTTCGGTTATCAGTGGACCAGATTTTTAATTTGTTTCTATTTTTTATAGTTTCCTTTTAATTCATTATATTTTTATATGTATTTTATTCGAGCTAAAGGTACCCAAAAGTAACAGCTTACACTGAGAGTCACTTAATATAATGTATTAGTGTGCTGCGCAGTCTATAGGTTGCACACATGCGTACAGTAGTCAGCTGACCACATTCAAAATTGATAAAATCAATCGAGATGTAGATACCACAGTTGTAAGGTACAATGCATGATCTGGTTAGATGAACTGAAATTAGCGGTGTGTACAAACTGAATAGATTTTTTACCCTCCCACATCCAAATTCATTCTCCAGTACGATACGACTTTAAAAGAGACAGGAATTTTGGTTTCACAAACAGGCAAACATCCCAAAATGCGTGTGACCGATGAGACTGTCGATTGTGTGTACATCATTCTTCAATAGTTCATAGAAGTCCATTAGACATGCTAGTAACGAACTGTCGATTTTTCGTTTATCAGTCCACGATATTTTTCATAAATGGCTTCAACTGCTACAACACATCGTGCCAAACGATCGCCGCGTCACAGCAGTTTTCACAGCAAACCGTATCTAAGACTATACAAATTGTCTTAAACAGGTGTTACTTAATGATGAATCGACCTTTAATGTTTGCGGAAAAGTTAATAAACATGCTGTATTTGGCATAGCTAATGAGGATCCCCAAGACGGTGATCGAACATGAAAGGGACACACCAAAGGTCAAAGTTAGAGTTAGTAATGCGCAAAAATGACGTCATGGATTTTTTTTTTTTTGAGCCGACAGTGACCGGACACATTTACCTTGACATGCTAGAGAACTTTGCTGCTCCACAGATTCTGACAGGTTTAAAGTTTCGACAATATAGCACTCTCAGAGGCGCTCCCCCACACTTTCATTGAAATGTTATTGCGTTTTTGAGACGTGTCCTATATGTTGGATCTGAAGAAGAGGCTAAATTTGTCTGACTACCAAAATCTCCGGATTTAACTCGATTGGACTTTTTTGCTTGGAGCTTTATTAAAACTGTATATCAGTAAAAGGTTCGACATTTGAACAACTTGAAACATTGTATTATTGCAGCAGTTGGTGAAATAGCGTGTCAGATGCTACAAAACACTTGATAAGAGCTCGATTACCATTTTGACATCTGTCGAGCTACAAATGGAGCCCACATTGAACTTCATTAGCCTTCAAACAAAACTTGGTTAGTTGCCTTTTTTAATATGTAAACAATATCTTACATTATCATGTGTGTTTTTCTGAGGGTAAGCTGGTACTTTTGGATACCTTAATCTCGGATATCCTGCATAAAATTTTACAGTACTTGTAATGAGACATAATTAGATAAATTAGGGTAATTATANTGTAATGAGACATAATTAGATAAATTAGGGTAATTATAATTTTTTACTCGTCACACAAAAGGTATAGATTTCACTATAACAAAATACAATGTAAACCAATGTAAATGTTACAGAAATGAGAGTACAATACAATAAAACCAATAGAACAAAACAGTTTTGAATGAAAANTAAACCAATGTAAATGTTACAGAAATGAGAGTACAATACAATAAAACCAATAGAACAAAACAGTTTTGAATGAAAATCACTGAAATGACAACAGAATTGAATGCAATAGAAACCAGCACACGACAAAAAAACAGCGTAAATACAACAAAAACAAGTAGAGCATATTAAAAACCTATGGAAAGTTAAAAAAACACAACCCAACAAGGGAAAATACAATAGGAATGAATATAAATACTGGAAATACAAAACAGTGTGAAATCAAATAAAAACCAACAAAACACTACAGAAATCAATGGAAACACTGTATATGCATGCTGGACATGGAAATCGCTACACCCATAAGGTTTCTTCAATATGCATTTTTAATTCAAGACGACATAAATTACCAATTGCACAATGCAAATGGTTAGAGTGATGTTGTATAAACGTCTCTGCAACATGTGATTTAGGGGGCACTTGTGCCTAGTACCCGATGCTTAAAAGGACTACACAACAGTCTGGAAAGGCAGAAGTCTGTCCGTTAAGAGGCAGATCAGTATGCCACAGCATTATGCTCTCGAAGAATATCACCACGCAGACCCATTTGAACTGGGTCATATAGTCTGACTACACGAAGCTGGATGGTCAGCTCATCGTATAGCCATTCATCTTGGCTGTGCAGTCACCATTTCGACACAGTGCGCTCATGCATGGATACGTACAGACAATATGTCACGTAGAGTAGGTACTGATCCTGCTAGGTACACTACATAAGATTGTCTTCTCCGCCGACATACAGAAGCATAACGTCGCACCGCATACAAAGAAGTCCTGAAGTTTGTGGGGCCTGCACTCAATGTGCTGGCCTCGACAAGAGCCAATCGTCGCCGTTTGAATGAGGCTGGCCTACAGACACATCTTCTGCGCCGTTTGCCTTTAACCCATAGGCATCATGCGCAATGTCGTCAATGGTGTCAGGGATGTCAACATTGTACAGAGGAATGGCGATGCATTGTGTTCTCGCGACTCATGTTTCAACCTTAATAAAGATAATGGTCGCAGCAGAGTTTGGCGCCACAGAGGGCAATGCAACGATCGTGCACTGAATTGTGAACGCCATACATCCCGGGGAACCACGTGTTATGCTATGGGGTGCCACATTTCGTGGTTGTTGAAGGCATGAATGCAGCACAGTGATGCGTCAATAAAGTTCTGTGACTTTATTTTGTGCCATTTTTGCATATCATGTCCAATATCATGTAACAAGATAATGCGAGTTTCCATACAGCTCGCATTACCCAGTTTATTTTACAAGCTGTGATACAATTCCTTGGTCTACTAGGTCTCCAGATTTTTCCCCTGTTGAACATGTATAGGATATGATGGGGCGGCATTTGTACCATCGTCAACCACCTCCCCAAACACTGGCTGATCTACACGTGCAGTTGCAGAAAGCATGGTGGTATGTGCCCCAGGACACTATATGCTACCTGTATGTTGAAACGCCTCGTCACATCGCTGTATGTATAGCCACGAGAGAAGGCTCTACCCCATATTGAACATGTGCTTTGCAAATTCTAAATAATGTGCCCTCTCTGCATGAAAAACTAATAACTACTCATTTGTATTGTCATCTATCAGCCCGTGTTAGTTCAATAACTTTTCTCACGAGCAAAGATGGTGTAGCGATTTCCATGTTCAGCCGAATAGAAACCAACAGGGCGAAATACTATGGAAATGAATTGATTACAACATAAATCAATTGAAACCATTGTAACACAACGAGATTCAACAGTTTGCAATACATCTGGACCTAACACAAACCAACACAATCTGAAATGCTAGAGCAAATAACAGAAGTTGCTGATATAACTAATGAGCCTACTTTCCTCTACGTGGGTGCAAATAATTTTTAGTGCAGTTCTTAAAAGCTTAGATGGTACGTATGCCTTGACGTCTAGTCAACGGCAATTTCAATAGAGATGGAACCGAAAACATATGCAACCGCAGTGAGAAAATTACACACACACACACAACCTTTCCCGGGGCTAAAACCCAGAAAACCTCGTACCGTAAGCTAGCCTGCAATCTAATACATTATGGAGGTGAGATTTGGAGCATGAACTTCGGATGTAATCAGTCTGTTTTGAATAATAGGGATTACTAACTTGAAATATTTACAGTTTCTGAGCCACTTAAAACACGTAAGTTTACATGGCCTACCATAGCGCTTCTTGTGTAAAGAATTAGGTGGAAATCAGTTGAATGGTCCCTGAAATATGGCATAAAAACTGTATTTTCTCATTTGGTACTATTTTACAAAATTGCCTAAAAAAATATCTATGTGCGATGCTTCTTATAGATACTGAAAGCATAAAAAGTTTGGTTGAATTTGGTTTAATTGTTTAATACATATGACAAATTTATCAAAATATTTATATAGTGTCTGAACCCACTTAAACCATGTAAGTTTACATGCATGACTTTCTGTATCAACAATGGTGTACAAAATGTTAAGTTTTCTTACCTGGCACTATTTTGCAAAAAAAAAAAAAAGACAGTGAAAGAGGATCTTTGTATAGATAATTGATGCTTCTGATGAGTACTGTTAGTGTACAAAATTTGGTAATATTTTGTATAATTGTTTAATATTATATAACATACTAACCTAAATGTTAGTTTACATACCCTACTGTAGCACTACTTGCATGTAAAATTTGAAGAAAATAGGTTGATTGGTTGTTGAGATATGGCATAAAACCCTATTTTCTTCATGAGACGATCTTGATAGATGGAGGACAATGTTATGTATTAGCACATTCGATGATTGTCATATATACAGTATACAAAGTTAAATTATAATTGGTTACATGTTTTCGTAGTTATAGCTCACTAATCTTAAGTGTTATTATAGCCGCCATTCTGAAAATAAGTGTCTGGCACACCTAAAACATACAAATTAATATGACCTACCACAGTACAATTTCTTCTTCAACCGTGGTGTGAATCGGTTAATAGTTTCTCCAGATAGTACATACGAACTTTATTTTTACACGTGAGGCTAACTTACAAAATAGCGGAGAAATAAGGTTCTGTATAAACAGATTTTATGATTATAATAGATACTGCCAGCATACAAAGTTACGTTGGAATTAATTATATGGTTTCGACAAGTGACTATGTGTTGTCATATATTATGCTCCTAATAGTTACTTTCAGCATACAAAATTCATTCCCAATTGGTAAAATGCTAAAGTAGATATACCAAATAAACATAAAATAGTTGTATCTATTTTTAAAATAATTGCCTAATCAATTTTAATTGCACAAATGTCTACATGGCCTGCCATAGCATTACTGATTTGCCAAATTTGACGAGAATTGGTTGAGTAGTTTTCAAGATTTCAAATAAGGGCTTTATTTTTCATATTTCTCCGAAATGGTGGACCAACAACAGTACCCATCTCTAAATACAATGTTTGCACGATGCACTGCCAGTATACAAAATTTGATTTTAAATGGTTCCCGAGATATGACAGATAATCCAAAATTTTCATATGACTGCCTATTCGAAAAATAGTGCCTGGCGTGTCAAAAACTATAAAAGTCTGATGTCCTTAATAAGTACTATATGCGTCGGCTCACTCATTCAAAAATTGTTATGGGGGACACAGACACATGCAGATACGCACATACTCGTACGTACACAGGAAAGTGATATCACTAATCTTTATTTCCTTCGGGATGTAAGCTAAAAATCATCAGGCTCGTTGAAGTCGGACAACAGGATTAAACAGAAACCACTGGAATGTGCTCGGTTTGCAAGACACTTATCCATTGGTTAACACTTGAGAACCTGTTCAAATCACAAATGTATTAGTCTTTTTCTGCAAACGCGCACTAAAAAAAATTATTGCAACTCGTATGCAGGCCATCTCTTTGGTAGCTTTCCAGGGATTAATTGTGAAATTTAAATAATAATGACTATGTAATAAGTAATTTATTATTAAGCGGTGGGATATTTCTTCGAAGTCTTGTGTGGCGTAATCGGATCAAAGGTCTCCCCTCCCCCCAATTCATCACTTGCCATTTATTTTCTAAACTATCCAAAAACTGTAAACAGAATTTTTAAACCTGCGGTAGTAGTTTTTATATTAGACCTAATTAACACTGATCTAAACAGCAATAAAATTTCGTTCGTAAAATACGTCTGCTCTGTGGATCGTTCTTCGCGATTACGCACATTTTATATTAATCATTAAATAGTTNGCGATTACGCACATTTTATATTAATCATTAAATAGTTCATTAGTTTGCGTATTTTAGTTAAGGTGCATTTACACTTGTTACAAAACCAGCCATACAGCTGAGTTATATATATATATATATATATATGTATGTGTGTGTGNTACAGCTGAGTTATATATATGTGCTATGCAGCAGAACTATATAGCTGAATTACATAGCTGCACTTAAAAATACGATTTTGTAATTAGTGAGCTTCATGCAGCAAAACATTCAAATAACTTGTAAATGGCGAGCAGGAGAAAAGTAGTACTAGCAGCGGTGGTCACTGTGATATTAGCAACCCGGAGAAGAAAACGAAGATTCTGAGCGAGACCGTCACCACACGCTAGAGATAAGTAAAGAATTTTAATTAAGGCGACAGTGCAAATGACCCGTCATTTGATTATGAAATTCTTTGCGACGGAATTTTTAAAAATGTCCTGCTCGTAAGTGCTGATTTTAAATTCTTGATGCGATCGGACACAAAATTGCTAAGAAATACACTACCTTTAGAGAAGCGAAACAATCAGAACAAAAATTGCTGATTTTTAAAGATACTTAGCTAGTGGCGATTAGTTTTAGAGCTTAAGATATTTGTTCAAAATTTCAGAGAGTTTGTTCCAATCGTATATGAAGCTTTGATTGATGTATTAGAGGCGTGCATAAAGGTAAGTTGACAATATATATTTTAACTTTTTAAACACATTTAATAATATATTGATAACAATTGAAAACATTCAGCTACTGTCCACTCATTTATCACAAACAGTAAAAAACAAAAATTATATTGAAATAGTTCAAAGATGTGCCATAATTTTTTTTATGGAGTCGTTGGTAGTTTATTTGTGTCCTTGTACTTTTGAATCGGAATTGCTTTGTGGGGAATAAAGATTGATTCGTTGTGAATCGTGACTTGGGATGTTTGAAGACGCAGCACTAAGTGGTATAGATGTGGAATAATCTCAGTATTAAAGTTGACCCACTTCCAGTTCATATAAAATTTGATCCAGCCGATGGTTTGCTGCTGCTTGGTCAAATTTTGATTTCAAAGTCTTGACTTGACAAGATACGTGATCTCCAAATGCATCGAACTCGTCTTATTCTGGAGCATTTAAAAGTTTTTTTTTCTCGAGTGGATGATTACAATATAAATTGAACTTTCCAGTGCCTTAGAAGCGTGGATGGGAAACATGTTGTGTTGGCTCCAATTAATCACAGAAGTTATTATTTCAATTATGAAGGCCATTTTAATATTATATTTTTTACAGTTGTGGATGCGAAATGCTCTTTCACTTACATTATTAAGGTGTAATGTCAAGGGAGATTATCAAGTAGTGGAGTGTTTGAGCTCACCGCATTCAAAGAAATGATGACCAACTCAGTCCTGAATACTCTTAAGCCAAGATGCTCGCCTGGTAGGAAGCATGCAGTCCCATTCGTGATAGTGACCGACGACACATTCCCCTTGACATTCCATGAATTATGAAACCATACCCGGAACGCATGGCAAAGGCACTGCTAAAATAATATACAACTAGTGATTGTCTAGAGATTGGGGGGTAGGGGAAAACGCATTTGTAATAGTGTCTGTTGTTTTCAAAGTTCTGCGAAAACCGATCTTACTTGAGTCGAAAAAATCGGAACTGATTGCTCTGATGAGCACACACCTCCCCAGTTTTCTTAGGAGTGACACACGAAATCCAATTTGGCACACAACCAGGCACATTCGGCACAGAAAATCCAACTATGTTTGAGCTTGTACCAGAACAGTGAAGGGTTGATGGAATACTCGAAGAATGCTGCTTCGATTGAAATGCATCCAGAGGAAAGCTTCAATTTATGGCAAAGAGATAGATTAATTTCAGTAACTGCTTTTCATGTGATGGTCTGTCTCTTGGCAGATTAACGATTAAGATAAAGTGATTTTCACACTCGGATTTCGGTATACATGGAGGGAGGTTGCCCCTTTTACCAAACGCAATAAATGCTGTTTGTGCTTGTGATAATATTTTTCATATTTTGAAATTTGCAATTGATAAATGTAGTAAATAACTTTCATAATCATAACTAATATACCTGATTTCTTCCAGAATCCAATTCGCCAAATTTTCTGAGTAGCCGAGATTGAGTTTTATCTTTGAGAAAACACAGTTGATTATAATAACCCACTACAGTTTCACTTCCTCAGCCCCACATCCACTCTGGAAGCATCGCCTCTATCTTCACCCATCATGTATCATGGTTTTTGAGGTGAAGTTTATCACCCATCGACCAACCTAATCTTGTCACACACATTTCGGGCATTGCATCATCACATAGCTCTCCACATGCTTTGAGACACTTTACATAGCTCGCATCGTGGTTTGCGACATGGTCCATGAGATACTTTGAAGAATGTTTCGTACATTTTGTCACATTTCACGACATACTTTGAGGGGATGTTTCGTACCTCACATATTGGTTCGCGACGTGACTCGCGAAGAGCTTCTGATCATTTTTCGGATGATCACTTCTCGAGTCGCTGCATGGTCGTGGTGGAAGATATGTTTTACGAAATTTTTGAGACTATTTGCTAGGTTTTTACGTAACTTGTTTCGAGATTGGTCGTCATTGTCTATTGGTATAACTGGATGGTATGGGCAGTTGTTCTTGTTGGTTTGTCTTATACATTACTCTAGTAAGTTTGGCAGGAGTTGGTCCCGATAGCAGCCAAGTCTCGGCAGGAGTCAATCGTTTGCTATTCTGGTTGGCCTGGTCGGCTGATAATGCGCTTTGGTATGGTCTGACTTTATGACTGGTCGGCATGATCGTTTATGGTTGGCTGATTTCGATGGTTGGTTGGAATGGTCCTTTGGTATGGCCGGTTCGTACGGTTAATTTGTGTGGTTGTCTGGCATGTTTGGTTCATATTTTTAGCTGGTATTGTTGGCTTGTATGGTTCATTGATGTGGTTGGCTGGCATGTTTGGTTCGTATTTTTAGCTGGCATTGTTGGCTTGTATGGTTATGTTGCATGGTTGGCTCGTATGGTTGGTTCGCCTGGTTACCTGGTATGGTTGGTTCGTATGACTGGCTAGTGTGAGTGGTTCATATGATTGGCGCGAATGGTTGGTCTATATTACTGGTTCATATGGCCAGATCGTATAGCTGGGTGGTATGGTCAATTATTATGATTATGATGATTCGTTGGTATGGTCGGTTGGTGTGTTTGGCTGATATGGTTGGCTCGTATGGATGGTATGTATGTTCGGTCGGCCCATTGGTATCCCTAGTCGGTTTTTCTGGGCGGTTGGCCTGGTTGGGTCTAATGGCTGTTTGGTATGGATGATTTTTATGTCCGGTTTGTATGGCCAGCTGGTATGGTTGGTTCGTATGGTCCATCCGTATGGCCGGCTGGCATGGTCGGATTGTATGGCTGGTTGGCGTGGTCGGATCGTATGGCTGGCTGGCATGGTCGGATCGCATGGTTCGTTGGTATGGTCAGTTCAAATGTTTGGCTGGTATAGTGGTCTCGTATGGATGGTTCGCAGGGTTGGTTTACCCTCATTGGTATGCACATTCGGTCTTACTGGGCTCTGTTGGTTATATATTGTAACATTATAAATCTGTTAACATATGCATATCCTTCTATAAAATTCATTTTTCCACACTTTCATAAATAGGTAAAATTATATATTTTTTATTATGTTTGTTAAGAGTTTATTCAGGATTCGTTTTTTCGTAATTTTAATTGAAAAATTTTGTTGTCCAAAAAAGTTTCCTTAACTTGTGGAGTGCTCTTTCTTTTTAGTATGCATTCGGGATTTTATTTTATTTTAGCATAACAAATTTGAGTGAGAACCAGTGACAGTGCTTTGCTACCCGTACCAGTCTTCTAAAAGTATGTCAACATTCACTGGCGGTGCAATAGAACCGCAGCTGGATTTTTTTTTTCTAATCTTAATCTCTAATAGTAGGGACATTCGAGATTATGACTGCAATGCTCCAAGAATCTAAGAACTTTATTTGCTAATACCATGAATAACAATTTATCTGTTTTTGTTGTTGATAAAGTGGCAGCTCTCAATTTTTTTTAAAATAGTAGACTGGGTCTTCTGTTTTGTGTTTAGTCGGCTTTAGTAGGGGTGATGGAATCTCTTCAGAAGATGCGAAGGCATGTTGCATTAGTGCTCGTTCTGTTACTCCTTTTTTGTTTTTAATGAAAGTGCTGAAATTGTTGGGATAGTAAAATTGAGAACGTGGTTTCCGTGCAGGTTGGTGTACGGTAAGTTCTTAGGAAATTTTCGGTATTACCAAGTATACCAAATTAATGTTTACACTCTTTGAACGTGAATAACAAAGTCTTTATTTAAGAAAATTTTATGAAACTGCTTTTTGAGAATATAAGGTTAATTTTGGGTGTTTGCTAATGTTAATAACAGTTATAATTGTTAAAAAAATGTCCGCCATTACAAGTAACGCTGTTGAACAAGCAGAAGCTACGGTTTTCATGGGAGTGGATTCATAGGTGGTCACAATCGCGTCCGTCATGGCATCCAGTGTCTGTAGTTTTGTGGCGTACATAGTGTGCTTCTATGGTCCCCATAACGGCGTTAAATCTGGAGATCTGGGTGTATATTAAACTCTTCTTCGTCGGCCTATCCACCTCTCAACGCATGTTTCATCCAGGAGCGATTGTATGTTTCTATGGTAATGTGGCAGTGCGCCGTCCTGCTGGAAAGAGCACTCTTCATCTCGGTAGAGTTGGTGCACAGCTGGTACAATATTTTCCTGCAACATGATATGGTAACTTTCATCTGTCATCGTTCCGTCAAAGATTTGCCTCACAAGTCCTCTGCCAGACATACCGCACCACCAGTTACCCCAGGAAGATTAACTGTTCGCTCTACTACAGTGTGTCGGTTTTCGTCGCACCAAACAATCACGTCAGTAAAGTGCTCGTTGTCGTTGCACATGTTCGCAAACCCACTCGCAAACTTGCTTTAAAATGTGATGGACACTCGATTTACTGACACCTGACACACTCACATCATGTCGTACGGACTTCGACTTCCTGGGGGATCGTGTGAATGTGTTGAAAACAGCTCCCCATACTTTTTTTGTCTTTAGTCGTTCTCTTCCTGCCACAACGCCCTTTCTTCAAACTATAAACAATTCGTTCCTCTCAAACTTGGCACATAATCTAGTCATTGTTACACATGACGGTGGTGCAGTATCGAATTCTACCCTCCATCTTCTCTGCACCTCAATCATGTTGTCATATTTCCAACGACACTTTAAAATACACTTGCGGTGCTCGAAAGAAAACTTTCCCTTTTAACTTTCCCTTTTCCGCCATTTGCTCTACAGTTGTAGTGCTGCCGCTCGTAGTACAGCAGGAAGGCTACACGCGCTCACACACGCTCAACGTTTTCCTTAGTTTCATCAGATTGTCCTTAATATTTTCTTTGTTAATAACATACAAAGAATGTAAACATTAATTTGGGACATCCGGTATTTTGTATAAGGTATTATTTCTTCATTGATTATTTCATATTTAACTAGAAATTCAATCAATAATAGTGTTAATTAACAAATGTTTTAAAGGCTTGTTGGACATTTTTGGTCACTTCATATAACTAGAATTGTATTCTGAACAGCAGTTACTGCGTTTCCATGGTATGTTTAGAACACAAAAAAAAAACATGCTGCAAATAGTATTCAAACTACTCCCCATTAAAGATCACTTGCTTTGCAGTGTTGAACGATGCTTGGTAGCAAATGTGTTCGGAGCTAATATTTCAGTGTTGTGATTCTAGAAACAACGTTTGCCTAGAAGCATAGTGTATGCTCCATATACTTATGTACTTTTTGTATTGCTAAAGATAAAGAAGTTACAAATTCTTTAAGACTAGACGTCGCACTTTAACTGAGTAGAACGTTATATTATGGTGTGCTGGTTCACGAACGTTAAGTCAGAAGGCTGCTGTTCCTTCTCAAACGAAAGTATTGTGGTTACTTTCAATCTAATAAGTACGCCGGTACCATTGGAGTAAGTCTGAAATCAAAGAAATACAAAGCAGTGTCAAATTATCAATGCTGTCGTTTTTCCGGAGTTTCTCCTACAGCTATCTTTAGCGCCCAAACTCCCTGACCCAATCATCGGCGTAGGCCTAATTTTCAGTCGTTTGTATGTAAGGCATCGCCTTATTATGAAGCGGCCTTTTTAATTGGTAGTGTATCGGTTATCTAATTGAAAAATCTCATTGTTGTAAATTGCAGTTTTGTTCTCTGCTGTACAGTGAGGCAGTTTGGGAATATGCTGTCCCTTAAGTTCGATATGAACGGGCAGTGCGAGATTTGGGTGGCGCTTAACAGCGAGGCGTGGTGTTGATGGAGCAGTGACGGAGTACAGATGTGTAAGAAATCTGGAGTACCTCGAGAAAACACACCAGCCAGCAGCAATTTACGCCATGTTCTCCACATTTATATTCTGTAGCGACAGTGTAAGGCACCTGGTAACATGTTTGGGGCATATGTGACTTGTAAACATGTTATGGTTTAATTTTCGGTGCAGCCCGGTAGCTCGCTTTGATGCGTTGCTGCATAAACAATCGCCTAGCCTGTGGATCGTTCGTAAAGAAACATTTGTGTGGCAACTCACAAGATGTTTTTCATGTTAATGTTGTGTCTTGGTGTGCGTCAGTCTAAGTGTGCTGCTCAAGCGTGGTTTCTGAGAACTAAATTAGGCTGTTTACACCTTACAAGTCGACGAATCAGTGCGAGCGTTGCCTTCGTTCACGTGCGTGTGCATCACACGCTTTCTACGTGTCCACCTACGCTGGTATACTTGTAAGACTCCTTGATGCTGTGTGTTTGGGTGTAGCGGAAACGGCTTAAACCGTTACAACTCTCATTAATTTTTCGGTGCGAGGATCAGCAAGTCGTGCTGCGTTCTTTACTCCACGAACTTTCTCTTCTTGACAGGGCACTTTTCCAGGATGCTATGCCGCCTGCCTTTTCGAGCGCTGCAGCTTGTCTTGAGTGCATGACCACTTTCTCTGCCTCTTTAGGGTCCCGGCTATCAAAGCGGAGGTTTTCTCGCCTTACAACCAAGGTATCGCGTGATATATCGCGGTGGGAAAATGTAGGTAGGCAGGGCTCAACGTCTCGTCGACAGCAGGACGGAGCAAGTTGCTCAGAGAAGCAGGAACGGAAATTTATTGAATTCTAGAGCCATTCCAGCATTCATTCGCCTAGAGCGATTTCGGGAAATCATGTAAAACCGAAATCAGGATGGCCGGATGAGGATTCGAACACAACTCCTCCCGAATGCTAGTTCGAAAGTTTACCACTGCGCCACCTCACTCAGTAGGCGGGAAGACGGGCATCCATGTTGAGTGTATAAGCTGTGTCTCCGGGATAGTATTCCTGGCGTTTACGCGAGGCATCTTCCGTAGTAAAATAACTACTGTGCGAATGTAATCATTTCTGGATTTTCTGTAAATATTACATTTTAACATTTTTTAAGTCATTCCAAATAGACGTCCCCAGAGTTTCGTTGCTGCGTAGTGTGCTGGTTATAAAACTACTGAAATATGTTTACGAAAATGTGAACTTACGTTGACTGTGTCATAATTACCTACAAATATTGGTTTTCCATTATTTATAGTATTTGAAAAGTAAAATATATTAAGAAAGAGAAGAGAAGTAACTTTTGTTCTTAACAGCGGTGACGTTATTACCAAACTGATTTTCATTTTAGCCTTGTTACTTGCGGCTCTTCTGTAGCGCGCACGCACACTTATTCTTGTTGACGTCAGCTCGGGTGACGGAAAGTGCCTAATTTTATGGGTATTTGTTCACATGTTCCGGCATACAGTACGTAAAAAATTAAAGTAAGGTCGATCTTCACATATGTGTGCAGTGCACGTTCACCATCACAAATGCATTAAATTTTGTTATGGTGTAAATACCATTTGCCTTAGAATTTCGTACTATGACTCTTAGTTTCTGAAGCTTCTTCTCGTACTATTTCTAATCCTTTTTATTTATATTTTCCTGCTTGCAGCCAACTTCTCTCTTCTGAATATTTTTTTTCCTTATCCTTGGTGGTCTAATTAGTCTTTTGCCTTTTGGATGACTACCTCTAACAATTTTGTGTGTGTTTGTGTGTATTTATGTATGTATATGAGTATTTATATATTTATGGGTGTGTGTATATATGTGTGTGTGTATCCTAGTCCACATTGTCTGTTACTTAGTACTTAGTTGTAATTATTTTAATTGCTGCAATAACTCCTCCGCTTTTCGCCTGGAGGATAATCGGGAAGGGGGGGTCGGGAAGGGGGGGGGGCCTTCCTACAAACTACTTTAACGTAAGCCTACATCTGAAAACAATACAAACGTCAACGGCCAGTCCGAGATTCGAACTTGAAACTTTGTGCAGGCACATGGCAACGGATGTCTGCCTCTATTTGCTATTAATATTTATATTTCCTGGCTGTTCTAAAATACATTTTATTATGCTGTCTAACAGAGTTGATACTTTAAATTGAATATGTATGTTATATTGCACAAATTACAGATTTTTTCTCTTTTTTTGTACTTTAATTATTTTAAAATTCAAAAACAGTTTTAAATTACTTCGAATGAACTATACCGTCTCGCGAAAACAATGTGGTGTTGCTTCAAAATACGCATAGGGAAGAGATTAGTCGTCACTCTGCATTGAAATCGCAGGTCTCGTAAACCACTCAAGAATCTTAACGAATTTGCATTGGTGCATCTGTCTTGTTTTCAGTAGTATATAAATGCCTTCGAACCTAAGAAATTAATACATTAATAAATCGTTATCTGAAGCAGCAAGTTTTCCTGATCCTGATACCTCCTTTTGTGTTTTTACAACAAACTTTGTCTAACTAGAACAACATAAACATCAGATGACGACCTAACAGCAGCCAATCACAAACTGAAACGACACCGCATGGTTGTCGCAGTTATCTTAACCAGAACTTAGCTAACCAACACTTTCTTTACCGGGAAATGTATTTTGAGAGACAGCACGAGAATAATTAGTGATTAAAACTTATTGTTAAATGTATCATAAGGTCAGACAGATCACCAATACTTAAACAGGCATTGTGAAACCGGCCCCCAGTAGTGTTAAGTGTTGTTTACACCAAAGTAGTATTAATTAAGTTTCATAAATCCAGTACGCAGCTTCCGGCTTCCTGTGGTTTACAAACTAACAAATGTAAAATAACTCTATATTTTTTTTCTATTTTAATTTTACAAAAGACATCTTTGAATGTCGTAAAATTTAAATTGTTGGCAGGTATTAGTAATGGGTGCAGGGTTTTCGGCTCGCTGTAATGTTGCCACATATGCAAACAATATTAGATATACAATAGTTGTGTTTGGTAACAACACAATTAAGCATCATCTGGCAAATTTATTTCCGGTTAGTGCTATTACTAATATCAACATGAGTTTTAAATATTTTTATTTTATTTCTCAGAATTTAGATGCGCTGCTAAATGTTTGATGAACAGATTAACTTATAATACTTTATTTTAGACAGGCTTTAATTACTTCCCACTCCAACTAAATTAGACATGTGGCTTAGATTAATGCAGGGGGGTGGGGGCACATGGTCTTGCAGAAAATAAAACAGGCGATACCTTGTTTCAAGTAGCACGGCCATTTTACTATATTTTGTATCTAAAGGATTGCCAGGTATTCGAAGCTCACTACACAGTACTATAATCCCCACATTTTCTATCCATAGTATTAGTGCTTTGAACGCTTCAAACTTGAGCTAAAAAATGGCGTGATTGTTCAGAGGCCTTCCCAATTAAAGTGGGCTCCAAACAACATGGTGATCAACTTTTATAAAAAANAAATGGCGTGATTGTTCAGAGGCCTTCCCAATTAAAGTGGGCTCCAAACAACATGGTGATCAACTTTTATAAAAAATAAGTATGTTTCCACTTCTCGATAATGTAAGTTGAATCACAAACCTTAATTTGTAATATTACAATAATATNAAAAAATAAGTATGTTTCCACTTCTCGATAATGTAAGTTGAATCACAAACCTTAATTTGTAATATTACAATAATATTTTTTGCAATTTTTACAAGAAATCTTTTTGTAGCGCTACAAAAATGTTTTTAACCACTGGTTTCCAGAAAAATGTTTTGTTATAAACTACACAAAAAAATACAGTATGAATCCGAATGGTGGAGATGTTTAGGCGGCTATTAATACCGAGGTCTTGAGAGCCGATGAGGGTGGAACAAAGTGAGTGTGGAGCAGAGTGGAATGTAAGGGCAGAGGAAACGGGAAATGCCCTAGAAAACCCTCCGACCTGCAGCATCGTCCGACACAATTCCCAAATGCAAAAATCCGGGAGCGACCCCGCCGGGAATCGAACCCAGTTGCTGAAATTGTTAGTGGTTGCGGTTTTCGAAGCCTGCTTAGCTGAGAAATACCGCAGACTGTGTGGTGTCATGTGATGTACATATCAGGCCGTCAAGGAAGTTGCGACGCACCGATGACTACATTTCCTACTTTTATCTTTTTGTCTCCCATGTGTTGCGAGTTAGTTGTACTGTATAAAATAAGTTCACCACTGCTTACTTTTTTATTGCAGTTTTCATAAAAATACGTGCATCTTCTTTATTTTGTTGGAAAAAAAGAGTATGAACAAACAGGAATGTACCTCTGTATTCTAGTTTGACGTTTATATGTAATGTTCCTAAATTCATTCCCAAATTGTTCCTAATGTGATTAGGTTACGTAGTGCAAATTATAANACGTTTATATGTAATGTTCCTAAATTCATTCCCAAATTGTTCCTAATGTGATTAGGTTACGTAGTGCAAATTATAACTAAGAATTCTGCAACTCGTCTCTTGTTTCTTTAATTTTCTATGCTGGAACAGAAAATACTGTAGCGGAAAGTTTGTGTGCTATCTTTATCCTTTCACAGATTGCCGCAAGGTAAGTATATTTACACGGGTCGAATGAGATTGAAATGAAGAATAACCTTGACCAGAGTCGCTCTAGTGTTAACCTGTTCGATTCTGTCCAGCAGTATTGAAGTTTCGAGCCTCTGAGTCCTGTATTTGTGAAATGTGGCCATTAATAAGATGTTTACCAAGACCGAGTATGTGTAGTCATTTGGTACTATGTCTGACTAATAGTTAAGAGGTTGTTGGTTGGATCGCAGCTGGCTACGCTAGGGGAGGTTTTTGAAAAGGTTTCCCACCCCAATTTTAGACAAGCACCGGCGCAGTTCAGTAAATTGTTGTGGATGAAGAGTTCTTGGGAAAAATGGTGGCAGTAACTATAGTTTCAGTGGATTGTCTGTCGTATGACTGGCTGAAGCCACATCGAATATTTCTATAAACATCCACAAAAACTTTACTGATTATTACAAAACACAATTCATTCTCGTATGAATTAAGATCTAGCAAAATTAAATCTTGAATTTTTTTTTTTTACTGTGATAAATGTTGTCTATAGTCTGTTCGCGATATCTTCAAATTGTTTTAATTAAACCTTTGAAAAATCGTCTTATGTATGACGTGTTTCGATGTTTCTTAAATATGTCACGTATCACAAGCGTTTTATACTTCTCTTTACATAACAGTTTCTAATTTTTCGTTAAATTAAACTTTTATCTATATTTTATTATTTCATTTATAATTAATGTTAATAAGAACAAATATAAAATAGGTGTGTTGGTAATGCTGAGTAAGAAACAGTTCAGGTGTAAAATTGTATTATTAATAGTGCGCTTAAATACGGCGTGTTGTCCCTCTGGTGTATTTATTTAGACTAAGCTAAGGTTTGTTTGCATGCGGAGGAGGAATAATTACAAATTTAATAATATTATTAAATACATTAATAGCAAAAAAAACAATAATAGATCCTGAAAGTATAATTTAAGCAGGGCTTTAGAAAAGAAGGAATTAGCCATGAAGGGACTACAGGCCCTAATAATAATTTTCTACCGAAATTTATACTTGAAATATTTTTTTCAAGATTAAGCATATTGCCATTAACAACACGCAAATGGTAGTTTTCGTGTGTTTTGTTACGTGCTCGTTGCTTTGCAGCGCTTCCATTTACCCGTCCTGCGTGTGTGAGCGAGCGAAAGACAGAGTTGTAATGTGAGAATTCCTCTGCGATTTTCAAAGGCGCATACCGCCGCGTGCCATCACGGTAAGCCATCACGGCAACTCGCGCGCCCCTAACCTTCAGCGAATAGAATTTTTGTGGTTATCAGAAATAACGTTCTGGTTCATTGCCCTTGCCTCTCAGCGTGACTCGGGGTGCGGACGAACCTTCCATATCAGGCCACCGTGACTATTTAAGCTGCGACGGGCCTCCGAACCGAAAGTTGAAAGTTTGGAGGATTGTGCGAAGTAGAAAAATATAGAGAAGTCGGGCACACTGGCACTGGCGCCAACACCGGCCGACGACCATGTTATGACGTCACCCAACCACCTTATTAGAATGTCAAATTGACCCCATGCCCGTGACCATGAATGACCTTGAAACTAAAAAAGTAACAATTTTTTTTATAAAAATTATAAAATCCCAAACAAAAAAAAATTTCAGTTTTAATAAATTAAATCTTATTTAAAGATGTACATGTTGGAGGTTTGGGGTTAGATAACAGGTGGATCGACTAAGCTCCCGACATGACCGTCCCTCGCCAGATTGAGCAGTGTCCATCTCGTCAGTCATGTTAAATGTTGGTGACCTTGACCCTTAACCTTGACCCTGGTAACCTTTAAGACAAAAAATTCTAAAAAAATCTCAACAAAAGTTTTAACAAATTTTCAAAAAACACTTGACCCAATACCCATAATCCAAAAATCCTAAGAAATTTGTTAAAAAATTAAAAATAAAATTTTTTTAATAATTTATAAATATATATATATTATTAATAAATTTATATAAAAATGTACATTTCCAGAAGCTTCCTCAGCGCTACGTCCAGCAGACGACTGACCCTCACCAACGTTTCTCATTAGTTAATTAGTCGACAGACCACAACCCCCTCACCTTTGCTCATTCTGTCGAATGCACTCCACCCACCATATTCATTTTTTTGTTTGTCATTTATTTATATTTTCATGACCTAGTGATGCTAATGTATTAATTATCGATTTCGCGGCCAGAATACCTGTCGATTTAGCCACCATGTTGGTTGTTGTCGACCTTGCCCTTTGAACCAAATTACGTATAACTCGAAAAATCGAGAAAAATCACTGTCCATACAATTTACCAGTACTAGCTGGTCACAACAAGGACCCATACCGACTAACCATACTATTCAACGACTGACTCCACCCATGACTGGTTCCTGAAGAGATTGACTGAGCACAAGACTGGCTCCTGACGAGACCAGTTCCTACAAAACTGACTAGAACAACCGACACGACCAAACTGCCATACCACCCACCTATACAAATTATGATGATTAATCTCGAAAAAAAAAGTCTCTAATAAGTCTCGTAGCTAACCTCTTCGCAGAAAATATTTTCAGAATATTCGCAAAACATTTCTACAAGAGCTGACCATACCAAAGGCCCATACTAACTTACCAAGCTAACTTACCAGACAAATTGACCAAGCAAACCAACTAGTTGCGAAACAATCCTCAAAAATATTACCTTCGTTTAATTCGTTCGTGATATAGAACTCGGTCGATTTTAAACGACACGAGTAATGCATAATATTTCAAATCGAACTATGCTACTGCATGCACACACATAAATTTGATCTGAAACAGACTCTCAATTGATTGTTTACACCATTGAATTAATAAGTATTTCAGAGAAGCAGAAGGGACTGTATCAGAAATTGAAAAAACATGACAATGTATACATAACTTTAATTTATTTACTTTTTATATACATTCTATCTTTCTAACTATTTTGTAAGTTGAGGGATTATGAGAACTTTGGCACATCGGGACCTGTGACTCGGGTGTTTTCTGGAACCTTCGTTCGAACAATTAGTCTTTTCCCCTACACCCCCTTTCAATATGTTTAATTGGTCCGCCAATGTTTCTCATTGGCGGGTGTTTTCGGAAACCTTCGTTCCCACCAATCGGCGGCCTACTTTAATCACGAGGGCGGGCTATTTTATTTCCCCTTAACTCTTTATAAGGCACACCCTGAGCCCCCTAGGGAAATCAGTCATTTTTCTCGCTCTAAGAAATGTACGTGTGTTGTCCGGGCGGTCATAAAATTCTCTCGGCAATTTTGGCATTTGGAAGGGTGCGCTCGCTTTGTGCCTTGGATGAACGGGACGAGTTACCTTACCTGCCGAAAGAATTCCTCCTGGTATATGCACCTTACGAATTTCGACCGTGTTCAAGTATTTGCCGGCCTACCTGCAGCAGGACCAAGACATACGGGACTGCATCCCGTCCAAGGAGTGTTTTGAGGGCTGNGGGCTGCACCACCTCGGTTCCCAACACGCCGCATCGCAGGGGTTGGTACAAGGCCCACCGAGCAGCTCTCGCGTCATCTGCCGTGGAAGACGACTTCCTCTTTGAAGACGACGTCCCGTTGAAAACGACGTCCACGTTGAAAACGACATCCACGTTGAAAACGACATCCACGTTGAAGACGCCCTCCCCTTAGAAGACGCCCTCCCCTTAGAAGACGACGTCCGCGTGCAAGTCATCTTCTCGCAAGCTGTACCCGTGGAAGATGCTCCTCTTCAAGAAATTTACTGGGAAGCACTACTCGGCGTGGAAACCAACCCAAAACACAGGTGCCCTATGTGTATGGACCTCGGTAAAGTTTTAAATGACTTATGCAAAAATTTTTTGAAACTCGGTGTGTGCATGGGAACCTAAAATTTTTATATTACAAAAAGAATCTAGTGAAAAGAAAATTTTTTTGCAACATCCAAAGTTTTGCTCGTTGGACTCGTACACCATCAAGCAGATTGCCATCTCGTGCAGTGACAAAGACGAGAAAATCAAAGTTTTCACTTTTTTACCGCCGTGTCCATGGCAGCACCACGCAACAGGCGTGCCGCCTACAGACGTACGAAACGCACGAACTAAGGTGGGACGAGCAAATTCCGGCAATACTGGACTCTGCCATGATTCCTATTATCTTGTGTATGTGTTTGGAAGACGTCAAGAGCCGACGATTCGCAATGCGTGCCCCATCGGAACGAACTCTGAAGACCTTCACAAGCATTGTCGCTGCCCGCCGTTTCGACAGCTCGTCTAGACGTACGCCACAAGATTTCACGAGTGCAAAAATCAAAGATATTGTTGTGCCCCGTGTAACGCCGAAGCCCTAAAATTGTGGAGTTATGAGAACCCGTGGTGCATTTAAAAAAAACTATGGGAAACCCAATGTACATTTAAAAAACATATTACATGTGTAATACCCTCCATGACTCAGAGAAGTAACACGTGTAAAAAACGTATTCCTTGTATTATGCAGATTAATAATAACATGTGTGTGCATAAATTAATGTGTTTAAAACAATATATCGATTTTTATTTTATCTCGAGTTATGTCCTGCTCGCGTAAGTTAAAAAAAAAAACACTGTTCGTCGTAATGACAAACTATGTATGTAGTATATCAGTTTTATTATGATTTAAAGAAAATAAAATATTTAGTATATCAGTTTTGTTATAATTTAAATAAAAAAATATTTAATGAGAAACTATGTGTCACTAACATTATATATATATATATATATAACTTGTACTAACGTAATTATTAAAATAAAGTTAATTAAGGATTTGAAAAAATAATGTGTCGTGTACGGATGCGTTATAATGCTTTCTATAAAGTAATCATGGCTCGAAAAACCCAAAAACAGAGTTCAAACCACTTCGCTACCCCTCAAGGTATGGGATACGAACAGTGAAGGATCCCATGCATTCCACCTAACCCAGGCATGGACGCTCATCATTAAAAACATTTCCTCCCAAGTTTAAAATCAGTACATTAGGAAATTTAGGCAGCTGAAAAAAAAAACCCCATATAGTTACTCCATTGTGGCGATTTTTCTAGCACCCATTGTCAGCATATAACTCATTATATGCATAAATAATGTACGGAAATAATTATATACCGTGAGGAGACGCTAACGTAAAGGTACTCTCACCACAAGTATAAAACCTTAAAAAACACTTACCTTCGGCAAACAAATTTCTATATTTTTATACATTCGTGTGCACTCGCTCCATTAAGAGATATCTGATCCGCGGTAAAACACCCCCACTCTCCACCTCAGAGTCCCGCCACACAGTTACGTGACTTTAGCGTGAGTGAGTGAAGAGATTTGGGCGGCTCTTAACATCGAGGTCTTGAGAGCCGATGAGGGTGAAGCGAGTTAGTATGGAGCAGTGCCGGAAATGGGGGATCTCCGAGAAAATCCGCTGAGCAGCGGCATCGTTCGGTACGATTCCAACATGCGAAAATCCAGGAGCGACCCAGTCTGGAATCGAACCCTGTTCGCCTAGGTGGGAGGCGAGTAGTCTAACCACTAAACCACCGCGGGCCCGTTTAATTTAAGGATTTCTTCATGAACTATAGTGCAATAAATTATTTTGTTAATTTTCGTGAACAAAAAATATAAAGAATATGAGACAGATGGGTTATTACGATTCTGATTCGAAACCAAAGTGGAAATTTTAAGAAAACTCGAAGCTAGTTCTCTCATATACGACATATTTCTGGAAGAAGTAATATTTTATACAAGGAAAGAGTGCGATGCTGTATACACGTATTTCGAGAAGTGGGTGTTGTTACAAACTTTATACTGTAAACATCCTTTTATTTGCAAGATAGCAGTTTCGAGTGAGTGTTACGTGCATTTATCGGGAATAGATAAACACGTTATTTCAATATTATTACGCGAATGTGGGTTAGTTAAAGATATTGATATGCCCACACATAGTGAACTTTGAAACCTTATTGTAAACAATGATTTACACAAACGCTATACCACTAAACGACTTAAGTGCAAATGCTTCGTTGTAGGAAGCACAAACATGCACAAATAACTGCTGTAAAAACTAGTATTACACATGTTACCAAAACTTGATCATTAATGAAATAAACTTTAAATGCGTTTCATTTAAGCGGCAAAACACACCATTTTCCACGACTTACTCATTTCAAGAGACAACTTTACGAGTGACATACTCTTATACGACATGGAAGTTCAGAAAACTGATGTGAACATTTATCTACCAATTTCCAAATAAATATCACGTTTATTTCCACAGTGAAAATATCACCATTAGTATTGCGCAAATAACTTACTAGAGTAATGCCAGCCGCTCACTATTATTAGGACCTTAGTTGGCACTACACATGCCGTACGATCACGCCATGATTTCCTATCTACACGATGTCCATTTCCCACGAAGTATTTTCTCCTCACGTACTTTGAAACACCTTCCACAGTGAATATTGAAATTAATAGGAGAAGAACTCGAGAGGTACACATGACGAAGTTGAGGAATACGCTTTCTTTCAAAGCCCTCAGCGCGCATGTTGTGAAGTTTGAATCTCGAGGCTGCAACATATAGATCGTCCTATCTATAGTCCACCAAGTGCCGTTGATATATCATTCTACTGGGCAAGTATAATCAACTAGGTAAACCATATTAATATCCGACAAAAATAATTATCTTTACGCGGAAAATAAATATTCGCTAAAGCTTATAAAACATTCGTGATAAAATTTTTTAGTAATTTAGTCATTCTGTTGTGAAAATGACGATAAAACTACAGCGGCCCTGTTGTAATGATACTATGGCCATACAATACCAATCAAAATTTTAATTTCGATTCGTGAGTTAGTAGTTTTACATAAAAATGACAATGGCAAGAACTCGCAAAAGGAGAAATTTTGTGCGCAATATTCTCAAATCGATTCATTTTATTTGAGAAATACAGTGTGTCAGCCAAACATACCGAGTGTGAAGACAAAATTACGGTGGCACTTACAAAAAAAACACACACAACATACCGCTCTATTAAAAGACATACCGGGATCCAGAACAGTAAGCCAAATTATAAACACAAAAATTAATTTACGGCATATTGAAACTATACTACACAATAATTACAAAAAACTTATACAGAAAAAAATCACTAGGCACTTACTACAGTTATCAGTGTGGGAAGAGGAGCAGTGTTGGTCAGCGACTCTCAAGAGTAGTGCAGAGAGAATGATGAACAACCCACACAATTTTACTCTGAAACTGCTGTAGTGTGTTTGGAGCTAAAGTAGAAACATACAGCAAAGTACTGATGCATAACCGTTTCTCTTAGCATTACATGTAGCCATACAATAAATGGTAGTATGATAAGTTTGTATAATATAACTTCGCAACCTATGCTATGTCAGTTAAGGTATCCAGTCATCCCTCCTCAACGTACAGCAGCCGCTTCACCTGGCTCATAGACTGTCAGTCCCCGAAGAGAAGGAGAGGGGGATAATCAAAGTACAAAACGAACGATGTTTAGGAAGTCAAACTTAACACAAAAAACAATTATTTGCATTCCTAATCTTACATTTATTTTTGTCACTGGGTCTGCGTGAGATAAACAGCAAGTTGAAATTTCGACTTCTGTATTTAACATTTTTCAATGACGTTCACTCCAAAAGTTTATTAAAATCATGCATTGTCGAAAAAAATTTTCTACGTCTGCGTTCCAATAACTGATCCAAATTTAATTTACGTATTTTTTACATAATCCATTCTAGGGCTTAAAACCTGGGGTATGGGGATCGTAAGGATTTTAAGGACGTCCTAATCATGCTTATACTGTAATTCCTTGTTAACTGTAACATTCTCATCGTGTCTTAAAATAGTATTGGTTTCAGTTTATATTGTTACAAGTCGCCAGGGACGTATTCGAAAGGTCTTAATTAAAAAAAAAACTACATTTAATTTCTTAAAAATTTTTCAACGTAATAAATACTGTAGCTATTATTGATGACATTAAACTATCTATCTCCACTATTAACACTTATTCCCATTAGTGAGCACAATATTTAATTATACTTAGTTTTCTTATCACTGTATTTATACTGTATATATACACTTGATTCTCACTTATTATTTACTCATACAGCGAGTAAAAAAAAGTATTTGGACATGTCCAACGAAGAGATAAACATTCCTATACAATACGTAAGTGTGTCCTCTTTAGGAAACTTTCCCGTTATTTTGATGACGTTGGTATGCTCTTCAAGTACACTCTTTGTAGTTTCCTTTCATCACACTTTTAGCTTCACACAGAATTAGACATAACATGTTAGCGGAAGTTGAACACAAAATAAGTATTTGGACAGCCCTGTTCGAACCTATTAACAAATGCAATATGTTGTATTGTGCTTACTAGAGCCGCTGAGAGCAGTGTCTGCAGTGTGATGAATCAGTACACATTGCTTTAACTCATCAAAAGGAATGGAGAATAAAAGTAGAGAAACTACATTCTAAGAAAGAACCGTATGTATGAGGCGTTACCGAAAAATTGGCAGAATATTCAGGAAGCCATCTTTAACTGTTGGGAATATAATAAAGTAACTTACAAGAGAACATTTACTCCTAAATAAACCAAGAACAGACCCGTCAAGGAAGCTGTCTGCCCACGATAAAAGGTAAGTTTTTCGATCTGTGAATGAAAGCGCAAAAATAATTGCTGAAGAGTTGGCTACTTCACTCGCTCAGAACTTACAATTGAATCTTACACCTCAAACAGTCTGAAATACAATTTAAAAATCTGGATTCAGAGCACATGCAGCCAGGAGAAAGCCAAATATATATTAAGCAAACAGGAAGAAACGACTGCTGTTTGCTAAAAAGTACCAAAATTAACCCTTCGAATTTTTTCGAAAAGTTATTTTCTCGAAGAGACCAAGATAAATCTATATGTAAGTGATTGGTTTCAGCTTGTGTGGAGAAAGACGAATGGGGCTTTCAAAAAACAGAACATTGCCCCAACTGTAAAATGCGGAAGAAACTCAGTTATGGTTTGGGGTTGTGTGAATACCAATGGAGTGGGCCACATTGATGAAAGGAAAGTGCACAGAAACTTGACTTGGGTGACAGTTCGATGTTCCACATGTATAACGACCCTATACACAGAGCATATTATGTTTCACAGTAGATCTTCTACCAAACACCCCACTACCTCGAAACTCCAACTCAGTCACCGGTTTACATCCGATAGAGAACTGTAGTGTGATCTGAAGGAAAAAGTATGGATATGTCAACCCTTCAACAAAAGAGAATTAATTGATTGCCTGCGTCAAAAGGGAGTGGGCACAAATGGACATAATCACTTGACAGAAGTACATAAATTCGATACCAAAATGCCTTCAAGCTTTAACTGGAGTCAAGGACTATCATACCTAGTATTGAAGTAGGCATTCGTGTTATTTGTGGATGTTTGTTTTATTCTAGGCGTCCAAATACTTATTTTACTGGAAAGAGACTGCTTGTTCAGTTTATTATTTTATTCTGGGTACTTTATTGTTAACACACATGTACGCAAATTAAAGACACGTTATGTACCTAACTGCATAGCGCACAATATGAAGTCATGTACTTTATTTTAAAATATATGTGATTTTATTTTTGTTAAAGGCATTATAATACTTATCTTTACTTACTGTGTACGATTCAAAATGTAAATTGCCATACAATAACATATGTCCGCATGTCTGCCACTCACGCATTAAGTTCCACTTTCCCACAGTGGATATATAGGACTATAAATATAAGGCAATGGTAATAGAGAGGGCGAGGTGGCGGGTGAACCCACAACTGCAGACCCTGTTAACCCTGAAATCAGGGTTAACAGCCCTAACTCAGGCGGACCCCACTCTCCCTGCAATGGTGACGAGGAACGTCCATTCCCATTACCAGGGGGAGGGAATGACAATGATGTCGACTCGCTGTCGTCATACGACATACTTACATGCTCGTATGTCAGTGATGATGCCGATGTTCTCGTACGTTGACCAACCCCGTTGAAAGACAAGAAGACGCCCACTTCCCTCATTAGGGGGCTGCGACGTTCCACGCTGTCTCCATCCCGCCGAGAGGCGACATCGGTCTCTTCCGAGACGGGAGTCCGAGCAGGTGGATCGGACACGGGAAGTAGGTGAGACGTAGCCTCTTGAGAGTGGACAGCCGGGTAGCGGACAGATGGATTGACATCCATCGGGACGGGAGCCTGCACAGATAAGTCTATACGCCGCTCCGATGTAAACATGCAAGCACGGCGACACTGCTCTACATCCCGTCCTTGACTTAAATCCAGCGCTTCCTCTTCCTCCGCAAATGGCGACGCCACACCATTCAACACGTCGAAGTCTGAAGCATCCCATTCAATGTCCAAGCTGAGATTAGGTAAATCCTCAAACGCCTCCATTAATTCACTTTTAGACATGATTAAAATCCTAACAATCACCACAGACGAATACAAAAGACGGTGGTGGGACCAGTGGTTTAACTCGTATAACTTTCAAGGTTTACCTGTGTTGAGAAGCGACCCCGTTTCAGCCCCATGTGGCAATGTATTTTTTTTTACCTCGGAATGCTACCCTTGGAACAGCATCACAAAAAAAAAATATAAAAAAATTCGAGGCGATCATATCACAACCATTTCCCGACCCGACTCCACCCTCTCAGAAAGTAGGTAAGCCCCGGGCAGGGAGAAACCGTGGATATCTATTTCACACATTTAAGCTCTTAATACTTTGGTTACTTACCCACGAATCATGAGCTTTCGTGAACCCTTTCCATGTAACCAATGATCTATTCTTTTCCATTTAATAATTTTTTCAATTAAATACTCATGTGGCGAACTAACTTTCTGCACTTCATAAGCATAAAAACTACCTCTTATAATTTGCACTACGTAACCTAATCACATTAGGAACAATTTGGGAATGAATTTAGGAACATTACATATAAACGNCTCATGTGGCGAACTAACTTTCTGCACTTCATAAGCATAAAAACTACCTCTCACTGGTTCACCAAAATACGATTCGAATAATATACTCAAGGATAAGAGAGTTTCAAAGATATAACCTTAAATATTTCATATGACCAATTAAGCTCATATTTTTTCTGAAAAAAACATTTTAGTTTAGACACCCGAACATAATCGCCAACTTTAAAATTCTGTTTCCACTCATTGTAATACATGAGATTGTTATATTACAGATTTTAACAAACTGTTGTCTTTCACGTTAATAGGTGCTGGTTTTATCATTCTGAGATGCCTTGAATTATACAATGTAATTATTTCAGACAGAATATTTACCCAGGTGTGAGTTTTATTTCACATGAAATATTTATATAATAATTGCTTTAAAGTTCTGTTTAAACTTTCCACTACCGAAGTCTTCTTTTCAGAATACGTGACGTAATGATAATTCCATACCGCAACATTAAATTCCTGAAATGAACATTGAAGAATTCCGTTCCTTTATCGGAATGCAAAAGTTTGCGGGACTCTCTCCTATAACACAGACTGTATTGCATTGCTATTATGTAGTCCAGTTTTATTCTTTACTGATATACTCCAAGAGAATTTGGTTTACACGTCTATAACAGTCTAAATATACTGAAAATCACCATTATGTTTCGAGAGTAATGACATGTCACACAAATCAGCTTGAAAAAGATCATCCATTCCCAATGTAATACCTTTCTTCTGGGAAAATTAACTCTGGCCGGCGCATGCAACTCCATAGCGAGTTTACTAAATTTCATTTTTTACTTTAATAGATATATCCGCCTTCAGTTTATTCTTCAATAAGCAACTATTCTGTTTTCAATCGGAAGAAAGAAATATTTCCCGTTCACTAACAAATCTGAAATAATTCCCCCGAGTGAAGTATTACCGAATCGTATTTTGGTGAACCAGTGAGAGGTAGTTTTTATGCTTATGAAGTGCAGAAAGTTAGTTCGCCACATGAGNCGAATCGTATTTTGGTGAACCAGTGAGAGGTAGTTTTTATGCTTATGAAGTGCAGAAAGTTAGTTCGCCACATGAGTATTTAATTGAAAAAATTATTAAATGGAAAAGAATAGATCATTGGTTACATGGAAAGGGTTCACGAAAGCTCATGATTCGTGGGTAAGTAACCAAAGTATTAAGAACTTAAATGTGTGAAATAGATATCCACGGTTTCTCCCTGCCCGGGGCTTACCTACTTTCTGAGAGGGTGGAGTCGGNACTTAAATGTGTGAAATAGATATCCACGGTTTCTCCCTGCCCGGGGCTTACCTACTTTCTGAGAGGGTGGAGTCGGGTCGGGAAATGGTTGTGATATGATCGCCTCGAATTTTTTTATATTTTTTTTTTGTGATGCTGTTCCAAGGGTAGCATTCCGAGGTAAAAAAAAATACATTGCCACATGGGGCTGAAACGGGGTCGCTTCTCAACACAGGTAAACCTTGAAAGTTATACGAGTTAAACCACTGGTCCCACCACCGTCTTTTGTATTCGTCTGTGGTGATTGTTAGGATTTTAATCATGTCTAAAAGTGAATTAATGGAGGCGTTTGAGGATTTACCTAATCTCAGCTTGGACATTGAATGGGATGCTTCAGACTTCGACGTGTTGAATGGTGTGGCGTCGCCATTTGCGGAGGAAGAGGAAGCGCTGGATTTAAGTCAAGGACGGGATGTAGAGCAGTGTCGCCGTGCTTGCATGTTTACATCGGAGCGGCGTATAGACTTATCTGTGCAGGCTCCCGTCCCGATGGATGTCAATCCATCTGTCCGCTACCCGGCTGTCCACTCTCAAGAGGCTNCTTATCTGTGCAGGCTCCCGTCCCGATGGATGTCAATCCATCTGTCCGCTACCCGGCTGTCCACTCTCAAGAGGCTACGTCTCACCTACTTCCCGTGTCCGATCCACCTGCTCGGACTCCCGTCTCGGAAGAGACCGATGTCGCCTCTCGGCGGGATGGAGACAGCGTGGAACGTCGCAGCCCCCTAATGAGGGAAGTGGGCGTCTTCTTGTCTTTCAACGNCTTATCTGTGCAGGCTCCCGTCCCGATGGATGTCAATCCATCTGTCCGCTACCCGGCTGTCCACTCTCAAGAGGCTGCGTCTCACCTACTTCCCGTGTCCGATCCACCTGCTCGGACTCCCGTCTCGGAAGAGACCGATGTCGCCTCTCGGCGGGATGGAGACAGCGTGGAACGTCGCAGCCCCCTAATGAGGGAAGTGGGCGTCTTCTTGTGTTTCAACGTCATCATCATCACCAACATATGAGCGTGTAAGTATGGCCAATGACGACGGTGAGCCGACATCATCGTCATTCCCTCATGAGCAGGGCTTTCAGAAATGCCCACTTTACCGTGTATAGCACATACTAGTATGTCCATACTGCCAACTTCGNTTCATGAGCAGGGCTTTCAGAAATGCCCACTTTACCGTGTATAGCACATACTAGTATGTCCATACTGCCAACTTCGTTGTCTGGGTTATATGATAGTATAATCTGTGCAGTTAAGTTACGCGAATTTTCATTTAATTTCCACCACTCCTAAGTGTTTCACTTTTTCTGTCCATGACTAGTGTTTGTCCAACGTGAAATTTCAAGTAGCTTTGCTTTATTAATTAACAGTAATTACAAATGTGTTAAAATTACGTAGCATATATTAATAAAAAAGTATTTTTCTACGTCCTTCTTTCGGCTCTTTATTTTTAGAATATAAGTCATGTCATGCTGTAATTAAGTATTTTTGTTTCAAATTATTGTTGGGAAAAAGACACTGACGACAAAATCACGATTTAAATTACGAATTGCAGTTGGCGTTAGGCAAGTTAAATACTTCTTAAACAAATGTAAAAAATAAATTTTTCGTATATTAATAATAAAACAGATAGTTTAGATCATTCAATAAAGTTGATTATTAATAAACAAATTTACGGAATAAAAATTATGACGGAAAACACTTTTTAATGATGTTAGCAAGTAGTAAATTGAGATAAACAGAAGATGATTTAAAATATAAAAAGTAAAATAAAAAGGAGAAGTTTAGATTAAAATTAAGACAACAGTGTATTTTCATTTCAGCATTTTCGTACTTAATGCCCAATTACCACAATATAATGTTTATAAATGATGCAGTATGCGCATTAAAAATCTTAATTCAATTGTCAGAACTGTATGGAAGTGGGATAAGAGGAAACTTATTGGTTAACATAAGATTCTATTTTTTTTTTTTNTTCAATTGTCAGAACTGTATGGAAGTGGGATAAGAGGAAACTTATTGGTTAACATAAGATTCTATTTTTTTTTTTTGCATGTAGCCTACAAATTGTTTATTGCATTAATGTGTTATAAATAGCATTTGCTTTTATGCGCANTTTTTTTTTTTTGCATGTAGCCTACAAATTGTTTATTGCATTAATGTGTTATAAATAGCATTTGCTTTTATGCGCAGGTTATGAAAATGAATAGTCAAAGATACAGATTATTATTTAAGCATGCAGAAATAATTGTGATGATCTAACTGTTGGGCGTAAAAGTAGGGATTTACAGTCTCACAAAGTAAGTAAAATTTAACTTAAAAATATTTTAAAAATTGTTTGAGTACAATTTGCTTAAAGATGTAATAAGTAAACATTGTTCGAAAAGCGTACCACCTTGAGCATATATGATGTATGTAATCACGCGTGAAACGGCGGCCAGTATATGGACGGTGATTGTGTGGAGCGCGCCTAGATCCTATTTTCGTCCTCTCTGTCAGCCAGTTCAGCTAAAAATCTTAAATTGAGAAAGNATTTTCGTCCTCTCTGTCAGCCAGTTCAGCTAAAAATCTTAAATTGAGAAAGGGTCTATCCTGAATTTTTTGTGTTGCCGTTCAGTGAGTTACGCATGTTATTTAATAAAGCATTGTGTCTTTTTTTTCTCGCGCGTCTACTGGCCACTGGGATTCTATACATGGCTGACGTATTTTGTTATCGATGAAAAATACTTTCAATCATAATAAAGTAGTTCATATTTTTCATCAATTAGCATATGCCTATTAATGAATTTATCGAGCAAGTTAAATTCATGGAATGTTACTGATAGTGTCGCCAAAAAGATTTGTCATCAATTTGTCGCAGTACAGCAAAAGGCTACGTAGAGCCGGTGGTAGCAACGAGTAGGATACATAGATTTATCTGGTGTATAATCATAAGAAATTATGCAATTATTTCAGAAGAAAGTGGGGCGATATCAGGGCGTGGTTGAGCGAAACTTGCTTCCCGTAACCCATGGCTCATTGCCAATTACGCCCAATCAACTGTTGCAAAAATGATGGTGAGAAAATTTTGCTTTTGAGTTTAATTTTTGGCATAATGAAATTAAGGTCACGCATTCATTGCGATGAGCAAAATTTTCTCCGTTAGATTTACAGATTTAATTTTAAGAAATATTGTTTCTAACTGAAAATCAATATTTCGTGTTGTCATTACTAAGATAATTTTATAACACGTGTCATGTCTCTAATCGTAATGTGCAAGTTATTTTCTGCTCGTTTCTAATGACAGCCGCTGCCACTTATTAACTTTGAAACCAACGTAATTATCTTACACGTTGATGCGCACGTTTCTGACTCACCACATGCAGGGACTTAGTCTTGCACATATGCGCATAAGTAGTGTGCCGAATGCTACTCATCTACAAGGCGTTGCACTATTTTGAATTTTAACAGCAAATTAATTAAGTATGCTTTTTTCGTCAAGCTTAGCGCGCTTATAAACAATCCGTGACTGGAAAAGCTTGTTAAATACTTCGTTTTGCACTACATTCATTGTTACATCACCATGGCGACCTCACATATTTCATGAAATAAATCCGTAACAGAGACAGTTTTAAAGACATTTTTTTCACTAAGATGCTATCCAAACACGTGTCCTGCGTTAAATACTCGCTGTATTATTTACAATAAAGTCATGTTTCAGCTCCACGTCCCACGGCGAAAAAAACGCCCTTCAGAATCACTTCGGAACACAGTTCGTTCAAAATTGTTTCTGCGTATATTTCGTGACGAAAATCCAGCTTTTTTAGGCCAGGTTGGTAAACTACACAACAAACGTAAAAACGGAACGACGCAGCGCAAGAAAATTACGATCGTTTATAAACATAGCAAGTCTTAAGACGTCACCAACATTGTAAGATGAAAATACCAAACAAGTACAAAAAATTGATTTCCATAATGCTTTTTAATGAACATGTTTTCTGTTCTTTTCTCAAACATATTTGTTTGGTATATATATTTTTCTTTAAATTTTAAGTTTTGTGAAGCCTGAATAACGAATTTCTAAGAACACTTCTCAGTAAGATGGCGATACTAAAATATTTTAATACCTAATGATATTCTATTTATGATTCAACGTATTAATGTAGGCATACATTCATTGTGCAAGAAAGTAATAGAATAATAATAATAATTGAAAATCACAGCATTCCGTAGAGTGTAAAACGAATTGCAATCGATCACGGCTAATTTAAAAGGCGCAAAATTAAAGCAAAAAAACGCAAGAAGTTGAAAGTTGACCAACTCTTACGTTGCGTTCTTGCATCCTACGTAGTTTATAAACGGTTGCTTTGAAATACGTAATTTCGACTGTTTGCGCCTATGCGTTTCTTGCGTGCTTGCGTTTCTTGCGTAGTTTATAAACCCGGCCTTATTCAATAAGTGTTTTGTCTTTATGACATGTGTACATTTTCGAACAAACTGAATTTTAATAGCGTCCAGGAAAATACCAGTAAAGGTGGAACGAGATTCTACAATTGAAGACGTCACAGCGCCCCCTCTCCCCCTTTTTGTGAAAGTAAGTTTACTAACTTACTAGGTTTGTGCTGCAATGTGGAAACGAGTTTTTTTCTCTGCCACAGCTAGTGCAGATCGGCCGCGGCCGTGATGATGTGTGCCTGACTTACCAAACATCCGTGCCTTATCCGAGTGTATGGGCTAGTTGTGCTGAGGCACGTGGTCGAATTGCATCAGCAGGTCTAGGCTAGATACTGCTGGTATTGCATTCTATGATTGACTGGTTTAAGTTTTAGGAAAAAAATTGCTGAAGTTCGTCTGTAGTAATTTAGCTTTTTACATTTATCTGCAGAATAGAAGTTTCAAAATATTAACCAATAACCGTTAACATAATAAAAACTTAATGTGATTTGTTAACGTGTTATTATATCATAGTTATGTGATATGAAATTGAATTGAATTTTATTTTTTGTTTTTGTGGCGTAATAATACGTACGTTGGTATTTATATTATAGGATCATAACCACATTTTTTAAATGTTTATTCTTTGAAAGCGAAAATAAGCAAGAATTCGAAGAATTTGGTATGACGAGTGAGTCCTAACCTTAGGTCTCCGCCTATGTGACACGAAAACGATTAATCGCTAATGGCGACGCTGGCCTGCGCTTCTAATGTGCCTCTACGCCAAAGGCATCGAATTCTGGTGAAATACTTTTGTCGTGCAAAGTGCAACTGTGGAACTTAAAGGGTGCCGCCTATCTGTCGCTTGTATTGCGTTGCTGTGTTTGAAATCCGCGTTTTTCATTAAACCACCTAGTGTTCCCATTACCGATATACGAAAGGAACACTTCCAACGAGGGATAAATAACACACTAAAAGACACGCACGTTATAAATAGGCCAAGCCCTCAAACATATGTAGCTTAAAACGACATTTTCACACTGCTGTATTCCAAAATATATTGGTCGGAAGCATGCAAAACTATTACAGGGCCCTGCACTGAACTTTGCTGCTGACTTGCCACCAATAAAATGATAAGGGTCACCGCTTGAAGTTATATAGGCACACGCAGCACGACAAGAACACTGCACGCCAGTCGAGCGTCTTGCGCTTAGGAGTCATGGGGCACTAGACGCGCGTCAGTGACTCTCTTATCGCTCCTGCGCTTCTCGGCCTCAAACTTTTCAAAGCGCGTTAGTCTCAGGAAGAAAATTTTATGGGGGAAGCGGGGGGAGGGGGTTAGCTTCTCTTTTCCGCCACGTTTCAAATTAAAGATAACTGGGTGGACAAGAGCCCCTCACGGGGCTTGTACTACCCCCGCGCTGAGGAGATTGCTCCGGTGATGCAAAGCGGCGGCGGGGCCTCAAACGCACAAAACAGCTCTAAGTAGGCGGTGCCTTTAAGGGTACTTCGTAATTTATATATTTACATATATATTTATGTAAATACAGCGATGGACAAAAGTATTCGCCCTCCTGCATTTACAATAATGTGTATAATATACCATGTTCCGCTCATAGATACACAATTATATTACAACAGATGAAAGAATGAACGTTATCCTACGTGTCTGGCCGCAACAGTTCCACAATCAACGAGTAAGTACTCTATAAAGTCTCAAATTATGATGTGCTGCTGGGGATGCTTGGACAAAAGTATTAATTCGCTTAACCTTTACAAGTGTTCATGGGCTCTTTCTGCTAACACTTATCAGTTCTGCGGCTTCAGTTGAGTTCCATGGTCAGATAATGAATGTTCGACCTGCTGCAGTGGAACAGTGTCGTGATATGGGGCGAAAATAGAAGGAAACGTCCGTTGAAGATAGGGGAACTATAACACGGCTTAGATCAGAAGGAATCCCATTTTCTGATATCGCAAAAATTGTGGGAAGAAGTTGTTCGACCGTCAAAAGTGTTGTATGAAGATTTCAATATCAAACAGTGCTCACCAGCAAGGAAAGAAGTGGCCGTCCGAAGAAGCTATCACACCGGGAGCAGAGGTATGTGGTGAATTCTATTAAAAAGAATCCAAAAACGAGTTCGTCCAATATAACAGCTGAAGTGAACAAATATTTACAAGAGCAGATTACGTCACGGGCTGTACGAAGGGTTCTCAATCGTGCTGGGTACTATGCTAGGGTCCCACGAAAAAAGCCCTACATTAATAAGACGAACAGGGCTAAACGGTTGCAGTTTGCGAAAGAGTACGTGCAGAAGATACTGAATTCTGGGAGAAAGTTTTATTTTCAGATGAAAGTAATTTCAATATTTATAGCGATGATGTTAGAATGTTGGTGTGGCGCAAGCCAAACACTGAGTTTGAACAAAAGAACTTGGAGATCACAGTTAAACATGGAGATGGTGGGATCATGATTTGGGGGTGTATGTCGGCCTCAGGAGTGGGGGAACTGGTTTTCATCGAAGGGAATATGGACAGATTCGTGTATCTTCAAATACTCAAAGACAAACTAAGGAAGAGCGCAGAAAAACTAGGCATTGCAAATTATTTTCACTGTCAGTACGACAATGACCCCAAGCATACAGCGAAAATTGTACGTCTGTGGCTGCTTTACAACACTCCACATACTTTGAAAACACCTCCTCAGTCACCAGATGTTAATCTGATAGAACATCTGTGGAGGGAGTTGAAGAAAAGGGTGGGAAAACACCACATCACCAGCAAACCACAACTGAAAGAGTTACTTCAGAAAGAATGGAACAATATTGGCTCGAATATTACACGGAACCTTGTGCATTCCATGCCAAAAAGTCCTACAGCAATAATAAACAGGAAGAGTATGTAAACTATATTGAGATCAATATTAATGGTTTTGTTTTGTAATAGTCAGGGAATGGACGAATATTTATGTCCACGCAAGAAATNATATTGAGATCAATATTAATGGTTTTGTTTTGTAATAGTCAGGGAATGGACGAATATTTATGTCCACGCAAGAAATTTCCATCAAGGAGACTTTATATATTATTTTCGTTATATGTATAAAATACATTCCTTTTCTACAACCAGAAGGTTTCATTTATCCTTTCCTAACACCTCTGCAGACAATCACTTGTTGATTATTTCCATTGTAGATAGAATATTGATATTTCGCTTATCATTCTCTTTGGATGAATACTTTTGTCCATCACTGTAAATAGTTTGAGAAAAGTAGGAGCCTTGGCCAACAAAGCTCACACTACAGCTCAGCGAGTGGTCAATAAATTCAAGTAGGATGTATATTCTGTAAAATTAGTGTTAGCGTGCATACACGTGTCTTAGTAAATAAAGGTTCTAGGAACACAAGTTTTTTTTCTCTTAAAACTTAAAAATATTATTATTATTGCTCAATTTTTATTGTTGAACTTGGATCGTACTAAAAAAAATAATGACTGAAAATAGCAAACAAATAAAAAAAATCTTGTGAGCTTGCCTGCGCCGTTTACTTAATATTAAAGAAAGAAAAACAAAGTGACGTCTGCAGTTCAGTCCATTGACTTCCATTGCGTGTAATAACTGTCCAATGTTACAGATTTGCACCGGTTTGCTAGGAATTAATTTACAGCGAGTGCATGTCGAATCCTTTGAAGGTCGCCGCTTGCTGCTTCCAAACGGCCTGGCATGACCTTGTGGGGTTTGGAATTTGTACTAGGAAGTGGCTTTAAGGAATACTACACAGTTTTATGTTATAATTTCGTATAGAGGATGGGGTGGAATTCTACCGACGAACTTAGGGAGTGGAAAATATATGAGGTACTTTTTACTTAAGCTGAATTAAGAGTGAGTGAAGAGATATGGACGGCTCTTAACAGCGAGGTCTTGAGAGCCGATAAGGGTGAAGTGAGGTGAGTATGGAGAAGCGCCGAAATAAAAGGGCGGGGAAATGGGAGATGCCCGAGAAAACCCACCGACTAACGGCATCGTCAGGCACGAATCCCACTTGCGAAAATCCGGAGTGAATCGGCCCGGGATTAAACCCAGTTCGCCTTGGTGGAATGCGAGCATTCTAACAGCTCAGCCACCGAAGCCCCCTTAAACTTAAGGGAGATATAAACTCTTCGAAATCAATATTTTAAACTGTATTTTTGCGAAATACGAAAACGAAGTGAAATTAAATTACATTTATCCGAACAGTGTTAGGTTATTGGGATATTTGACCTAAGATCAAACACGCATTAATACCTCCAACAGTAATGAAAATAACATGTGTTGCATATAACTTTTTACCGTCAATATTTTTCAGCGTATGATGCTGGTTTAATGAGCAGTTACCTAATTAACCCAGGATAACCCGTTTTTGTGTATAAAGCGCACACAAAACTTTCGGCGGCAGCAATACAATTCCAGGCCTGTGCGCAGTGATACCAATACCAAGAGGGGCCGCGGTGGTGTAATGGTCAAACTACTCGCCTCCCACCTAGCCGAACTAGGTTCGATTTCCGGCGGGGTAGCACCCGGATTTTCGCATGTGGGAATCGTGCCGGACGATGCTGCTGGTCGGCGGGATTTCTCGGGGATCTCCCGTTTCTCCCGTCCTTTCATCCCATTCTCCATACTTACCTCGCTTCACCCTCATATTTTCCCGACTTCTTCTTCTTCTTTTTTTTTTTCAACTTCTAAAATGTATTGAAGAATTTTGTATAAACAATAAAAAGCAAAATTAAAACATAGCCTAAATAATTTAAATTAAATTATTTTCACTGTTTTTCCCATTTAGGCCACAATTGGAATACTTTTACATAAAGCAATAATTTATTAAAAAGAATTTAATATTATTACCAATATTTTTTCGCATACAAATATAGTTTGTTATTGGGATTATGGGCTTGTTTGATGAACGTTTTCTTGGAAAATATGTTTTCTAAAGCATCCAGAATGGAAATAAGCTTTAATTTTTAATATAAATAGACGCTTAAAAGCTTTTTTTAAGTATTCAGATCACTACATTCAAGAAAAATATTTTACAATATGTATACATTCTTCTTTCGTATGCAACATAAATACTTTTCTCGCAATGTTGGTAGCGTGTGCACTACTTTGTAGTGAGTTCTGCATGTTGTGTGGTCGGATAGAGTGCTCCGTTGCAAGTCGCTCTTCTACTTTAAGAGCGGCCCTGACCCAGAGTTTTTAATAACCATTGATAATAAAATCAGCACATTGGTATGTTTTTTTTGCACAACTCTTTTGTCACGGTGCCTTCAACTTTAACAGTATGTAAACCAGTTTATTGTATTTGGTATGGTGTTTTGCAAAAAAATAAAACTTCGCACGAAATAATTCTATAATAAATTAGTGACGTTTGATAACATAGTAGGAAGAATTTTTTTGAACACTTAGTATCATATGCAGAGTTCCTTGCTATTTATTTCTACGCCCCTGTTAAACATAATAATTTGCAAGTTGCTTCTCATCTGAACTGTGGCTAGGCCTGAATATATGATATGCCCTTCTTTCGGAAATGTGCTCTACCAGTCGGGACTGCGAATCGAACCAGGGCCATCAGAGTTGGAAAGACTGGCAATAGCAAATGAACAAACCACAGTCGTGACCTTATTTTGAAAAACTTTCTGTTATACGTTCTGGTCAGTTCGATGAATATGCAATGACTGTTCATTCTTTACTTCAGTATTTTTCGAGATAGTCTACAATCCTGGGAAGTCGGTTTTGTAAGAGATTCAGTGTGGCGTGCCGGAAAATGCTTTGGCAAACACATAACTTGGTGAGACTTTCACCTTCGCTTCTGTCGTACTCCGTCTTCTAGAGTAGTTTTATTTCTATATCAAATTCGCTGTGAAACTTAAAATATGTTTTTTTAATTTTTATACCCCCAAATTTAAGATAACTTGCGTTTTATTACTCCCCCCTCCACACACAACCCCAATTCCTTTTCCCATTTCCTTTTCTCGTGTGTAGATTGTGTGTGAAAGATAAATTTGTAGTTTTACAGAAAATGCAGTGATTGATTTTATTAGTACATTTATAAGTATGCCAAATCTTATACTTTAAAATAATTAGTGGATGTACGAAAAGGCGCACTTTAAGTAACTTTATCAGCATTCATGTGACATGTAGATGGAAAATAATTTGGAAACTCCACCTTTAGTGCAGTCTGCAGGAACCAAACTCACTTCCTCACGTGTTTAAGAGTAGGATTGTTGGCTTTCATGATGCACGTGTGCCCCGGTTTATTTCTTTACTGATCTCCGGATCATTCAGACGAACTAAACAGACCTAAAACGATTTGAGAACACGGTTATCAGCTCAGCGGCAAAGTTGAAAGTTCATTGGCCGACAAGACAGCTAGATTGTTGATAACGTACGGCTGGTCTGCAACTTGCAGTTATCATCCATGTTGAACGCGCTATCGTCCAGGCCGTTATTGAGCCTTTCATCCCCCGAATGTAAATCTTCGACTCTTTCTGGTGCATGAGAAACCACTTATTTTCTCTTCCTAACTAGGTTTTTGGTACCTATAATGGATCCTAAAATAGTACGCCACTATGCTATTTGTTGCTATGAATTTCATTATAATTACAATTNTTGGTACCTATAATGGATCCTAAAATAGTACGCCACTATGCTATTTGTTGCTATGAATTTCATTATAATTACAATTTTATTAGAATGATGAACAGTATTTCAAGTTATTGTTGATTATTGGAAGGACAAAGTTACCTATGTGTAATGACTATCTAAACTGTTCACTGTATGGGTGAATTAAAAAAACCAGGCACCAACAGAATTGTCTGGGTTCGATTTCCTGTTGGGGCAGGAATTTAAAGCTTCTTCCCTATCCCTAGTCTTTCATTTTAACCTCTCATAACAGTAACATTTCTTCAACTGTCGGTATTTTTCTTTCACATATGCCTCTATTTTCGTGGTCAAAAATTATTGTTCGATGTGAAGACATGTGNCAACTGTCGGTATTTTTCTTTCACATATGCCTCTATTTTCGTGGTCAAAAATTATTGTTCGATGTGAAGACATGTGGCACATGGGTATATTTGTTTAATAAAAAATGTTTTAAGAGTCATTAAATAAATGACTTATAAAAATAAACTGCATTTGTTGCTTCCCGTATACGTAACATAGGCTATCTGATGTAATGTAATTTATCACCCTCACTCTCTCTCATCTCCCTCTCTCTCATCTCTTTTCTCTTCTATCTCTCTTCTATCTCATCCCCTTCTCTCTCANTTTCTCTCTCATCCCCTTTCTCTCTCATCCCCTTTCTCTCTCATCCCCTTTCTCTCTCATCCCCTTTCTCTCTCATCCCCTTTCTCTCTCATCCCCTTTCTCTCTCATCCCCTTTCTCTCTCATCCCCTTTCTCTCTCATCCCCTTTCTCTCTCATCCCCTTTCTCTCTCATCCCCCTTCTCTCTAATCCCCCTTCTCTTTTCTCTCTTTTCTCTTTTCTCTCTTTTCTCTCTCTTTTCTCTTTTCTCTTTTCTCTCTTCTCTCTCATCTCTCTCTTCTGTCTCTTTCTCTCTCTTCTGTCTCTTTCTCTCTCTCATCTCTCTCTCTCTCTCTTCTGTCTCTTTCTCTCTCTCTTACCGAGCTAGGTGGCGGAGTGGTTAAACTTTGGAGTCTCATTCGGTAGGACCTGAGTTCGAATCCGGGTCCGACCATCCTGATTTCAGTTTTCCATGGTTTCCTGAAATTACTCCAGGCGAATACTGGGATGGTTCCGTACTACAGGCCATGGCCGATTCCTACCTGTTCCTGCATGCCTGAGCAACTTGCTCAGTCTCTAATGATATCGCTGTCGACGAGACGTTAGCCCTACCTTCCTCTCTCTCTTCTCTCTCACCTACCTGTCTCCTCTCTCTCTCTCTCTCACCTACCTGTCTTCTCTCTCTCTGTCACCTACCTGTCTCTTCTCTCTCACACACCTACCTGTCTCCCCTCTCTTCTCTCTCTCTCACACCTACCTGCCTCCCCTCTCTTCCCTCTCTCTCATCTACCTGTCTCCTCTCTCTTCTCTCTCTCTTATCTACCTGTCTCCTCTCTTTCTTTCCTCTCTGACAGTACGCTTTTGCCTGAACATTGTTCAAAATACAGCATGAGTATAAAATAATACAAGTTTGAAGGTCTATAATATCAAAACCAAACAACCTACAACCTTGATTGACCAATCAAATGAACCGTGGAACCGTGAAGTTTGTTTGCCATACATTCATCCACCATGAGCGGCCCGAACGACGTCTACGCGATAATCAAACTCGTTCCACGCTCTTATCAGCATATCCGGTGTTACGGTTTGGATGGCGTCCGTAATTCTCTTTTTGAGGTCGTCAATTTTAGCCGGCAATGGTGGACGAAACACTGGATCCTTTATGTACCCCATAGAAAAAAATCGCACGGGGTAAGATCCGGGCTTCTTGGGGGCCAGTGATGAAGAGCCTGGTCACCAGCTGCTCCTCGACCAATCCAGCTTTGCGTCAACATCTTGTTCAGGTATCCGCGAACAGCTGGGTGCCAATGGGGTGGCGCACCATAAAGGAAACATCAGACCTTCCCATTCACATTGACGTGTCGAATGCGAGCTCGCTACCTTCTCACCACCTCAAACCGAGAGTTACGAATGCCATCCAAACCGAGAGTTACGAATGCCATCCAAACCGAGAGTTACGAATGCCATCCAAACCGAGAGTTACGAATGCCATCCAAACCGAGAGTTACGAATGCCATCCAAACCGAGAGTTACGAATGCCATCCAAACCGAGAGTTACGAATGCCATCCAAACCGAGAGTTACGAATGCCATCCAAACCGAGAGTTACGAATGCCATCCAAACCGAGAGTTACGAATGCCATCCAAACCGAGAGTTACGAATGCCATCCAAACCGAGAGTTACGAATGCCATCCAAACCGAGAGTTACGAATGCCATCCAAACCGAGAGTTACGAATGTCATCCAAACCGTAACACCGGACATGCAGACAAGAGCGTGGAACGAGTTTGACTATCGCGTAGATGTCGTTCGGGCCGCTCATGGTGGTCACACTGAACATTTATGAATATATGGTAAACAAACTTCACAGTTTCACGGTTCATTTGATTGGTCAATCAAGGTTGTAGGTTGTTTTGTTTTGATATTATAGACCTTCAAAGTTGTGGTATTCTTTTATACTCACTCTGTATGTACTACATTGTGCGATTTTTACTTCCACCTTTATACAGGTGGTCCTGAACTACAGGTACAAACACTGTGAGGTGATTCCCTATGAAAATTGGTATAGAAATCATTAAACTAACAATTTCGTACAGTAAAACGCAAGGGAGGTAGCCACCCTTGAAAATTGGTATTTCAAATGGTTTTGCCGGAAAATAATGAAAACTACAGGAGATGAAAGAGCCATTCTGTGGATGTTTTCTTTAACTAAGACCTGAAACCTGTGAACAGTTGTGGCGTACTATCATTCCCTACATTAAGACACTAGGAGATGGTATTTTATTATCCTACCAATGTGTGTGTAACCCTTGGGTAATTTGTAAAGACGCCATAATCATACGTTACTGCATGGAAACGCTTTACCTTGTTGTAACACTCTCGAGCGAACAGTGTTCGAGACAACGGACAATGTTTGTAAGGGTGCGCTTGGTTGCCTGCCAGGTACGCAACCCGCGTTGCAAGGCAGGTCGTACGAACACGGCTTGACTGCTGTGTGAGAATGCAGGTAATGGTGACAGGACAGCATGTTCGTACAGTACAGGCTCTGCGGGAAGCTGTAATTCAAGGGGAAAACCGTAGAAGGTAAATGCATGAGAACGTGCCTTCCAAATAATGTGTGTGTGTTTTTTACATTAACTATTCAAAGTGGCGACCACCAGCTTTGATACACAAATGACAGCGACGCACACTCGACTGTCTGACGCGGGCAAAGATGAGTGGGGTGTTGCGAATGATAGTGCAGGCATCAGTAATCCGGGCGCGAAGTTCATCTACCGTGTTGACCGGGGTCTCGTATACCAATGTCTTGAGATAACCCGACAGAAAGAAATCAGATGACGTCAGGTCTGGGGAGCGTGGTGGCAATCTCACTGGTCCGCCTCTGCCTATCTCACGCTCACCAAATGTGTTGGTAATGTGGTTACAGGCTTCCAAGGGGCTGCGTCGTGCTGGTACCACATACGCTGGCGTGTGTGTAAATCCACGTCCTCCAACAGAACGGGCAGTATGTCCTCTAAAAACTCTCGATAATGGTGGCCAGTCAAACGTGGCGGCAAGAATTAAGGTCCAATGAGGTTGTCGCCGACAATGCCGGCCCAGATGTTAACAGCAAGTGTCACATGATGGCGTGTTCAACTGCATGTGGGTTTACATCGTTCTAAACGTGACTGTTTCGACTTTTGAGAATGCCATCACGCATGAAAGCTCGCTGTTTTCTGCATCACTGCGCAGACGAACGTGGCTGCGGCCCTGATCGTCGTCGGGGGTTATGTCCATGTTATGAATTTGGTGGCTGTATCTTAAACGGTTCGGAAATCACAGCAAACTATGCTTATATGTAGACTTAGGACGTACTTGATGCGCTCATTTTGCGACTCTAGGCCCACATGTGTGGTTAGGCTTCGTTCTTTGTCGCACAAGTGGAATGACAAAAGGATGAGACTCATTCCTGCCAGGATGCCAGGTGAAAGGAGACCAGAAGTATTATGAGAAAATCCCTAGGGATAGAGCATGCGAGAGTGAAATTGGCGTAGGGGACAGAGACTGGAAGGAATGAGATATGTTGCATGACTGGGAAATGAACTCCAACAGTCTTCAGACAAGATGGGAGGTACTGGCATGGAATGACAGTGGAATGTAAGGGTGATCCCTCACCCCTCATTTCCCGTTTCCAAAAAAGAGTCGCTTAGCTACATTGTAGAGTCATGCAATTTTCGATCTGATTGACTCATAACAATTTAGGTAAGTAAAACTTCTGCTGGAAATTTTGGAGGTTTGGAGGGAAATTCGGGAAATTTTGGACGTGTTTGAGAGAAAAAAGGAAAATTCCGATTGTATAAAAGCATACCTGCCAACCTTTCCGATTTTTCCGGAAGTTTTCCGGAAAAAGCTGCCACATATTGTTTTCCGGAAATATGTACATTCTTCCGATTTTTAGTTAGTTGATTCAGTAAAAAATTATTTTTGCTATTATTTTACGTTAAAACACGGAAATCGTAGTGTTGTAACGATATAGATAGCTACTGATTTTGCCTGCATCCAAGAGATCACGTTACGAGAGGACGACAATCGATTTTCGCATATCTATTGTTTGTTGGAGTTGCATTTATTCGTCTGTGGAGTTTTTGATAGCTACCGGATTTGTTTGTGAATACGAATATGTGTGGACATTGATTTTACAGTGAACTGTTTCAATTTGAAGTCTAGTTGAAGCACGTGTTAAAGGATTTTAATACAGTGTACGATAAAAGCTGTATGTAACTAGGTGTGGACTGTGATTACAATGTTGGGTGTGTTATGTCTCTTGCCGGCCATATTTTTGTGAGGTCTTGATAGGTTACTTATTGACGACTCTGCAAAGTTTAAATCTAAAGATGAGTAGAAAAAAGCAGTATTACTACCAGACATTCCGGAAATCATACAGTGTAGAGTTTCCATGCATTATAAAATCAGACATGGGCGATAGGTTTGGTTTTTGTAGTATATGCCGATGCGACATAAACATTGCACATGGTGGGAAAACAGATATTAGTTTACACGTTAAAAGCTCAAAGCATGTCGCCAACATAAAGTGCCAGTAAGAAAGTCACAAAATTTCTCAGTTCTTTGCAAAACCTGGAAATGCCGATTCGGATGTTACATGAGCAGAAGGCTTGTTTACTTCTTTTTTGGTAGAGCACGACATTCCCCTAACTGCCGCAGATCATGCAAGTTTGCTACTAAAAAAAAAAAAGTTCCCGAACTCGGAAATTGCAAAGAAGTATGGATGTGGTCGTACAAAAACCTCGGCAATTGTAAAGGAAATTCCTTCTGATGCAAAATCTAGAGTAGTACAATGTTTGCAGAATGCGCCGTTTTCTGTTTCAACTGTCACAGTATTTCGACAAGAGGTGGCAAACATTGACGGATTTCATGCAGTCGATGGTATTTCCCGTCTGCATCATCGCTGGCAACGAACCATGGACAGCCTCGGAGACTACTTTGAAAGATGTAAAATAGCTCGTACACGTACGATACGTACCCGTTCACATAGTGCATACATTTTGTACGAGAATATATCAATTAAACGGTGATTTCAAGCAGCCATGTTTGTCTTTATTCATTGTCGGACATTCCTGCATCCATACCCCATGTGGTGTCACCATTAAAAAGTAAATGTCGTACACTTTAAACTGTGCATATAACGTTTCCTGTATTGGGTCATTTTCGGGAGATAAACAATAGTTGCCATGGCTTCTGAATGAGCCCTCGTATATGTGATCAAACAAAGTCCATCATACGAGTAATGGCTACTCTGCCCAAGTCATGTTATAATCATTATATGGATCAGATTCTACCACATTTTATAGGCATAGTTGGTTACGATTTAAGAACCAGTTGTGCTAGGCCTTTGAGATTTCGAATGTACAAGACCAGCTCGGGTGGGTGGTAGTCTTACCTCCCATGCTCGTCTTACCTCCCATGGTCTTCTTGGCTATCAATTCATTCCATCAATATTTCAATCTATCTTCCAATCTTTCGATCTATCTTCCAATCTTTCGATTTATCTTCCAATCTTTCGATCCATCTTCCAATCTTTCTATCTATCTTCCAATAATTCAATCAGTCTTTCCACCAATCTTCCAATCATTCTTTCAATCTTTCGATCAATCATTTAATCAATCTTCCCAGCAATCTTTAAATCAATCTTTCCACTCACCTTTAAATCTCTCTTTCCACACATATTTAAATAAATATTTCCACACATCTTTAAATAAATCTTTGCACGCACCTTTAAATCACTTTTTCCACTCACACCTTTAAATCACTCTTTCCATTATCATTAAATAATTCTTTCATGGCATCTATATATATAAAACAAAATCGGGTTAGTTACACCATTTATAACTCGAGAACGGCTGGACCAATTTCAATGCTTTTAGATTTTTTGGATTTGTCTGCGCCCGGAATAACATATAGGCTATTTAAACATCTTAAAAGTTCACGGAAAAAATAATTATAACGTAAATTAATTTTCTCATACATTTTATATGGATGACATTTTTGACATGACATTAACTGAAGTTCAAGTATTGCCTCTAAAATAAATAAGGAATGCTAACATGAAAAAACACACACACACATGTATATATATATATATA
>NQII01001936.1:106623-215403 GCA_002778355.1 Clitarchus hookeri | reverse complement strand
AAGAGCTCAATTTGCTTGAAAACGATACTCGTTGGGACACGACAATCGCTGAAGCAATTATTTCTGCAACTCCAAGTCAGATACGCACATTATTTGCTATCATTTCGACATGCTTCCCATCGAATCCACGTGACCTGTGGAACAAATACAAAGATGATATGTCAGAATACATTTTACATAGAATTCGTGTCAGTTCAAGAAATCCCGATCTTGAAGTGAATGATGAGATGCATAACCAGGCTTTGCTCTTGATCGAAGACATGTGTTACCTCATGTGCGGCAGTTTGTTAGTCAGGTTAGGAATGCCAGCGCCAGATCGAGGAATGAATGACGCATTTAATCGAGAATTAGAACGAGAATATGATCGACATGAATTAGACCAATCAGTTCAAACGAATGTGCCCCTGTTGAACCCCCAACAGAAGGAAGTGTATGATACATTAATCAAGGCAATTGATGAGGGAAATGGTAGTTTATTTTTCCTGGATGCTCCCGGTGGAACTGGGAAGACATTCCTCATGTCATTGATTTTGGCCACTGGTCGAGCGAGATCCGACATTGCTGTAGCAGTTGCTTCTTCTGGAATAGTGGCCACATTATTAGAAGGATGCCGTACGGCTCATTCAGCGTTTAAACTGCCGTTAAACCTTCAAACTACTGAACAACCGACATGTAACATTGCGAAACGCTCCGCAATGGCCAAGGTTTTAGTAGCATCTAAAATCATCATCTGGGACTAATACACAATGGCGCACAATCGCGCATTAGAAGCACTTTNGGACGAATGCACAATGGCGCACAAACGCGCATTAGAAGCACTTGACCGAACATTGAAAGATCTGCGCAATGACTCGAGATGTTTTGGAGGCGCAATGATTTTACTGTCTGGCGACTTCCGCCAAACACTGCCAATCATTCCAAGATCGACTGCTGCCGATGAAATAAACGCTTGCCTCAAATCATCAAATCTGTAGCGCTATGTGAAGAAACTTCAGCTGGCAGCAAACATGAGAGTTGCATTGCTGAACAATCCATATACTGGAGATTTCTCCAAGCAATTGCTGACTATCGATAATGGCCGTGTTCCTGTCGACGAATCGAGCGGATTGATTTCATTTCCTCCGAATTTTTGCAATTTCATCTCATCGAAAGACGAGCTCATCAAGAAAGTGTTCCCGAACATCATTGCTAATCACAAAAATAACAAATGGTTGAGTGAGAGAGCAATTTTGGCGGCTAAGAACAAAGATGTGGACGACTTAAATATAGTAATTCAGAATCAAATCGTTGGTAATCTGCATTCATTTAAATCTATTGACTGTGTAATAAACGAAGACGAAGCCACCAACTATCCAACTGAATTTTTAAACTCCTTGGATGTGCCTGGCTTACCACCGCACAATTTACAACTGAAGGTTGGCTCGGTAGTAATAATGCTTCGAAATCTAAACCAACCAAAACTATGCAATGGAACGCGTTTGGTGATAAGAAAACTGATGACCAATGTGATTCACGCGACGATACTCAAAGGAAAATTCAAAGATGAGAAAGTTCTCACTCCGAGGATTCCTATGATCCCAACCGATATGCCCTTTGAGTTTAAACGACTTCAATTTCCGAATCGTCTTGCATTCGCCATGACGATTAACAAATCTCAAGGCCAAATCCTTGAGTGTTTGTGGTCTGAATCTAGAAAATGCATGTTTTTCTCATGGTCTCATACGTGGCATGTTCACGCGTCGGCAAACCATCGGCTTTATTTGTTCTTGCGCCTGATAACAAAACGAAAAATGTCGTATATCACAAGGTGCTTCACTGAAGAAAATTAACGCGAGTGCAACCCATGCAGCAAAATACAGCTGACACGCCATTGAAATACTTGAATTTTGTACTTTTATTGATTTTTTATTTTCTTTGTATATATTATCCTAATAAACTATTGAACTTAATACATTTTGAGTATTAAATTTATTTTACGTTAATAAAATCCTAAATAAAGCTAAACTAAAAGTTAACACGACATTCATTGACTGTTAGGCGGTACGAAGTCCGCTGGGTCAGCTAGTTGTTACATAAATATTTCCGTGCATCTTTAAATAAATCTTTCCACGCACCTTTAAATCACTCTCTCCACTCACACCTTTAAATCACTCTTTCCAATCACACCTTTAAATCACTATTTCCACGTGTGTTTAAATCACGCTTTCCTCGTATGTTTAAATCACTCTTTCCGCGTATGTTTAAATCACTTTTTCAATCTTTCTAGCAATATTGCAATCCTTTGAACAATCATTCAATGAATATTTCCATCAATATTTCAATCTTTCCATGAATGTGTCAGTATTTCCATCGATCTCGCGATCAATCTTTCCATTTATTGTCTCACAAATATTCCTCAATAAACATATATCAAAAGCTATATTTTAGGAAAACATGCCTCAAAATCAGGCCACAAAAAAAACTGGCCGGAAACAGTTGCCATACGTCAAACAGACCTCAGCCGACGTTAAACGATCCTAGAAAGAAACAATAATCGTTTATGTAGATATGTGAACACCAGTAGCGTGGTTTTACTTTAGACATTTAGATGTAAACACCGATTTGAAAGATTCTCTCGCCTTGTAATAAAGATCAATTGTGCCTACGTAGGCTTACGACTGACTGTGAGGAATACGGAGCCAAGACTAGCACCTTTGTCAACATCTCGCCCTTGGTGTCGATATTGCGACATGGCTTCGGCTACACTGCACGCCGACATGAGAATAATGAATGTTTGAAGAACACATCTCGTGCAAGCATTTGAGAAATGCGAATTTATAATGTTTGAAATACATGAAAAGTAAATTTAAATTTACAAAATTGTCTGTTTTATCTCTTATACCATTTTTTATACTCTCCCAGTAACCCTCCATGTAATGGTGTAGGCACTTGACAATAGACAATTAACATTCTCGGAACTTGCGAAAAATCACCAGAATTTTCTGAAGTCCGAAAGGAAATATTTTTTATAGTTTCGGATCTTGAACTCGGATCCCTACACCTCTTTATGGACACCACGAGGGCCGTGCTACGAGCCAAAGCCGTGCACACCGGCTCGCGGTGCGCGTGGGGCTCGCGAGCTTTCCTTTCAGCTACCTCCCGACGCGACGGAGCGATCGAGGCTCTTGTTTGTTTCGGATTATTTAAAAAAAAAAAATGGTGTTATCAGCTATGGATTTGAAAATAAAAACATTCAAAAACAAAAATTAAAACAAGATTTTTTTTTTAACATATAGATTTTATTTATTATTTGATTGTTATTATCTTTTATTTTATTTTTTCGTGAAATATTTTTTTTAAGTCTTTTGTTCCAACTTATTATTAAATTATGTCACTAGTTTATGTGTGATTTTGTATACGTGCATAGACGAAGAGCGGAGGTGGCGAATTTCCTACGTGTATGCTTGCGTCATAGTGTTTGGAGGTGGTGGATTGTTCTGCTTTAATTATGACACTGATTTATAACAAGAAGAATGTCCAATCCCGTCGATATGCATTCATAAGAATCTCTTGTTGTTACATAACAACAAATGCTTTCCAAAAATGTAAAAGGTATTAAAACAGTATATCGTCACTTGTTTTTCTACAACGTGTTACAGTATTTTTTATAATTAATAAGCGATGTGTAATTTCTTGCTAATTTTATTATTTTTATCTTAATGCGCATAACAGGTCGTGATAGGTACTTAAAAATAAAACAACATAAACTGTTATTTAAAAACATTTTCCCTTGAGATTTGATGTTAAAAAAAATATGTGAAACGAAATTGTGAAATTGCTTGCCTCCATAGATGGTGTAAACGGTAGAAACAAATGTATATAACCTTTCTTGTACCAAATTTTGTGGAGATTAATATTTGTAAACATTTTCCATAAGATCTACACTATGCGAGATTACATCAAAAAGTAATTTCAGCACCATTTTTCTAATATAGTGGCCAACATGTTCCAGCATTCCTTAATATTATTTTCCTTATTAGGCCATTATACCACCCTTACTAACTGGTGAATATAACATATCAGCAAAGCTATGAAAACGACGAAAGAATGGAAAAAGAGATACACGCAAAAAGACTCAACCTGCCTGCAAAATGAGAAGAAACAATACTATTTTCCACTTCCTATTTTTTTTTCACGACAGCAATTTTTTTTCTTGTGTCTGCCATCCTATTCACATCTCTCTGTTCCCAAAACAAACTTTTTAAAAACAACCTTTCAACCCACCTTTAAAACATTTACAACGCAAAAATAATTTTAATAAAATGAAATTTCGTCAAAATTATATAGAGACCTGTAACCTTCACAAATATTTCCAGCGAATTTTATAATCATCCAAAAAATTTCACCTTTCTGCAGTACTTTTATTTTACATGTCCTATTAAATTATTTAAAGTATAAAGGGCACTAACTGTCATAAAACTGTGCGCTATGAATAAACATTTGGATTCAAATGAAATTTTATTATTGTGAAGCTGTGAGCCAAAGAAAAAGTGTCCATGTCATCATGACAGTAGGGCCATGTTCCGCCCACGTGCATCACAAAGGGACACGTGTCGTTAGTTCATCAGACTGCCCCTGGGAATTTGCTTCTGGGGCCTCATGAGGTCTTTTAGCATACTGCTGTGCATTGAGTGTGACCCCCGTATCACTCTTTTCTATTGGCCAACGATGATTATACGCAATGGTTCCCCATACTATCACGCCACTAGTAGGTGATGTGTACCACGGTAAAGTGAGGCGGATATTGAAGTGCCCAACCGCGGTCCTTCATACTCTGGAATGTACGTTATCTGTTCCAAAAGAAAGAAGTGATTAATCGCTAATGACAATACTACGCCAATATGTAGCTTCCCACGTTGCTTTCTGCTGACACCACTGCAAACTAAGGCGCCGATGTTCATATATTAATGGCAAAGAAAATGAAGTAGTCTGGGTTGCCGATTTACCTGATATACAGGCCTCCAGTGAAACTGTCATGTGTCGCTGTGTGGTGGACAAGGCAGGTTCTGTTGATGCCTTTCTATTGGTCAAACAACCCTACTTTATGGTGGGTTATCAGGGTCGACCAGAAGAAGTCTGTTGTGAGTGGATATCTTCATGTATCCATTGATCCCAAAGCATTCTATATGAGTCGATGAGGTGGGAGGGAGTCGATGAGGGGGGAGAAAGTTGATGAGGAAGAAATATAGAGAGTTGATGAGGAAGAAATATAGAGTTGATGAGGGGGGATAGAGAGATAGTTGACGAGGAGGTGATAGAGAGAGAGTTGACGAGGAGGTGATAGAGAGAGAGTTGATGAGGAGGGGATAGAGAGAAAGAGAGTTGATGAGGAGGGGATAGAGAGAGAGTTGATGAGGAGGGGATAGAGAGAGAGAGTTATTGTGTAATTAATATAATCTTATAGCCCTTGAAATCCATACAATGTTGATCTAAAGTATATCCAATTACGAGGGCTGTTCCGAAAGTTTCGTGGACTGGCAAAAATGCGCCAACACTCTGGAGGCGATTATGTGACTCGTTCATTAAGATAACATGTTGTGTGCTGTACTTATGTGAGTAAAGCCAATGTGCTGTTGTGGTGTTTTTCGCTCGCAGTAATAAGTTACTGCAATATGTATCAAAATGGCGGGTGAGGATTAAAGAGAGTTCAGAAGATTAAAGTTTAGCAAGTACCAGTAAGTGAAAGTTGCCACGTCCACTATTTTACACCGACTCTCAGAAAATGGTCTGCAACATGAGTTTGAGAAGGTAGTGCATCGCGGCGGTTTGTGTATAGTGAGAACGTCACAATTTCGAAAAAGAAACACCATCAAACTTTCTAATGACTCGGACTGTGATTAGTGATCTCAGCCCACGAACTTTGGGAACAGCCCTCGTAGTTTTCAATATATTTAAAGTTTTGTCATGTGAATCGAACCACTTTGTAATTCCAGTCGTCACGTTTTCAATGTCAGGTAATATCAAATCTAAGAATGCACCAGACATTAACACACAGTTATCTACGCCGATCATATTAAAGCATTTCACATATGCCTTTTGTTGTTATAGCAATGTCTACGCTATTGTCACCAAAAGTCGTATATTAAAAAAATACTTCCGCAATTGTTTAAGTATTTTAAAGACAACAATCTTCGGCCATTTAATTGCCATATTTTTCAGGAACCGAACTCTGGCATCAGTTCCATAATTCACTTGGGACGACCTTTGTTACTAATAATAGCATTTTTACGCCTGTATGCGTACTTTATTTAAACGTGCATTTGTGACTACAAGAGCACCCCCCTCCCCCCAAGTCAGTTAGGGTGCCGTAATAAAAAAAAATGTTGTAAGCAGCTGCAACAATTATAAATCGTTTCCGAAAACGCCAGCTCTCTGCCACTCCGGGCAGGGACACCAGAAACACTCAAACAGTCGATATTTTCGTCGCATGTGACCTTATAGTGGGGAAAAGGTCATTGACATGTGGGAAGTATTTTATTTAGGGCGCATTAGTTTGCATGAACTTCGTGGAAGTTGGGCACCGGAAAGTCATCTCAATTGACCCAGACATGCTCACTGGACCTGTGATGAATATACAGCATGCTTTTGAATACGATGTTCTAAGTTATTTTAGCGTTAATTTTGCATTGTCTACAAGTTAATATATGCATAACCTCGTTTGATATAATTGTTAAAAAATATATCTTACTATCTAAGCGCAACTCTGTGGCACTGTGTTTAGAAAGCTTACTAGGTTCGTTTTCACTGGGGATTTCGTAATCCATTGTGATTTATGATGTAATATATACTAACCAAGGGAGCTAGAATGAGAAGTCTGGGTGCAAGGGAGAGCGTGTGACGTCACTGGGGGTACTAGGGTACTCTAAACTTAATAGTATGTGCGCCTGCTGCTCTCTGCAAGTGGCCTTCGCTTGGCGCGACAACTCAGTGCAGTTGTAGTGCAGTACATTATCTAGTTACACACGTTTACATTTTTGCATTAGGATCTCCGAACTGTACACAAAAATATGACCCAAAATAATATTTACTTCACGCTAAGTATTCGCCGCACTACCAAATGTTATGAAACGATTAAAAATATATTAAGTACTAAATAATTTTTTTGCTCATACTCATAGTAAATAATGCTTGGCTGTAACGTTCTAATAATAATTTGAGTCAGAAATGTAAAACTGGCGTAGTAAAAATTAAAAACTGACACTTTCCTAATAATTATTATTGAAATTGCATGCAAACCCGCTTTCTTTTTAGTTATTTTTCGTTTCAATGAAGTTTCAGCGTGAACTTTGTGACTCAGATGTCGATTTCTAGCAAGATTCTTAAATGATTGTTGACAGGCATTCGAGAACTTTGTAGTGAGCTGCATAAAGATAGTATGTACAGGATGTATCTGGAAAATGTGTAGCAGGACAAAGATCTGCAAATAACCACAACACCTGTCGCTGTCATCATATTATTTAATGGAAATAATCACCGTTACTGCCCTTATTTGACGTAATATCCATGATGCTAGAACAAACTTTGGATTTAAACAATGGGCAGTTGTTGTGATATTTGCAGATCTTCGTTCCGCTTCACATTATCCAGACACTCGTGTTCCAGCTTAAATATTTTTTTCCATTATTTGTAATAAACTAACGTCAGGTCGAACTTCAAAGATGTATACTGCCATTAGGATTCACTTTAGATCATAGGTCGTACGTATAGATTTTCAACATCCCCCCCCCCCTCAATGATTAACCTGCATTCTAATTTTGTCGGTCAAATTTTGATACAGACTGTATAGTGCAGTGACTACAAAAACAATTCATGATAAAATACTTTTTAAATGCACGTTTGCGGAAAAAAAAAAATATTTTCTCATTGAATAAACATATTAACATGTTTACAGACATTAATTGCAAAATAAAATCTGTAATTGTTGCTGAATTTTTGTGTGTATCCATGTATACAGTATGTGTGATACTATTAGTGGTAGTTATCGCTGCAGTATTTTGGTACGTGTATTTTACTGTTATTGTTGAGCTCTGTTTTCTTGTGTAATGTATTTTAAGTTCTTACATACAGCAAACCAAATTTTAAATATTAGAAAGAATTTATAATTATAAGTGACGTTATGACAGCTTAAAGTACCGATAACACCACCCCGAGTTGCTGCACCTGGTACTCCAGCAGTTGCTCCACGAGTATGACGATAGGTTTCTGGGTGTATCGTAGCCTTATTTGGAATGTATTGTACATCATTAAACATCATTCTAATGTTTTTTTTTAATGCTTTCCAACTTTCATTAGATGTAAAAAAATTTATAAAAGCAATAATAAGTCTATAACCATTTAAAACGTAAAAATATGTGTGAAAAATTTATTTTGGGGTATCAAATTGTGATTTATTTCTATGTATTCAAATAAATATGTTAAAAGTATTGCAGTAGAACCTCGTTAATTTCGGATCAATTGGGACTGGAGCATTCATAACATAATATGTAGTATATCTGCAGGATCTCGCTGGGCGTTGCTTTGGTCACAAGAAATGAGGCACCGCATCGTTTTACAGAATTCGTTTTCTTTGAGACCTACAGCACAAGAAAACGGTTTTAACACTTGTTAAAGACTTATTTTAGTTTTAAATTTACATCATGCCATATACTATATATGTAAACAAGGTGTTTTAAACTACGTCGAAATGCAAACCACGGTATCTATGGGCTAATATAAACAAAAAATTCTTGTAGCCAAATGTTTAAAAAAATTATCTAGTGTTTTAAATTTGAAATTTAAGTTACTAAAACAGCGCCCGGGGTCCGCAACTTCTCGTACTGGCGCCCTCAAGTTGCATATCACGAAGGCGAACGGAATTGGCGCGCCGCTTACGGAGAGTGCCTGCACATAAGACACCATAAACTCGATATACGTGGACGCCGCTAGTGGTTGCAACTGCAGAACAGTGGGAGATTAGCAATTGACTAATAAAGGCTACAGGAAGTGATTGCATTTTATTTCAAACAAAAACAAAAACAGAAATATTGATGGTATAGGGTCTGCACATATTTTCACTGTAGCAAAGCAAAACTACCAACATTTCCTTGCGATAAAAGCTGCGAAAACTAGAATCTGGAATTTTATCGGCTATCCCTAGCATACTGCCTGCCGAAAGTTAAATCCAAAATGGCGGACGATTATACCCAGTCTTCATAGTGCCCCCAGTGGCATCACGGCTGGCAAGCACTGAAACCGCTCCTTGGCAGGGCGAACCACGGCGCTAACTATACCTACGTGCATGCGTCTACTTTTTATGTATTGCCCCAAAAGCCCCTTTAGGTAGCACTGGCGGACTGGGACATCTGGTGCAGGAATCCTGTCTTGAATATTGATTTGTGAAACAGGTTCGTATATACCGTTAACGATAAACTGAGCACTTTTGAAATCCCTACTTATGATTCGTGTATGAAGGTTGTGTATTCTTCCACCACATATATATATATATATATATATATATATATATATATATATCATTACCATTACCATTAGTCTACTCACTTTATTTATATTTCAGTCAAGTAAAACTGTGAAATTATTAAAAAAGAAAATGTTTTAGAAATGCGCACATCCCCTTACTGTGAGGGTTTCAACTGTACGACTCTGGAAGGAATCCAGAAGAAGGTGGCAAGTGTTGCTCCGCGCTTGTCCCCCTTTCAAACGCAGCAGGCGGTAACAGATAGAGGTAATGGTGTTGTAACAGACTACTCTCTGGAGCAAAAACATGTACTCGCCATTTTTAAAGTGGCTGCACCAAGTCTTCCTCTGTCCCAGACACCTCGCATGCAGAAGCAATGCTGTCAGCTACTGAATTATTATTGCTGCCACTGTCACCGTCACTATTATTGCTATCGGCTCCTAAATTGATTATTATCTCCTCCACTATGTCCTGAAGAATGCAGTCTGTTTGTCAGTACTGTTCTATTTTTGAAGTTATACTTTTTTTGGCGCGTTGAGGGTAAAATATTATTGTGCAACGGAAGTTGCGCACCCACAGTGTGACGAAATTCGACAGTGAACGTGGTAGGGGTATGACCCAACGCGCATGCGCGTATCGTCTAGCTATATACAAACGCAAGGTACACAAGCATTTGAGGTTATGCGCGTATCGTCTGTGCCGTAAAAAGTTAGTGACAAAAATTGTATAGTACAATTTTGAGAGTGTTTTCAAGTATTTGAGGTTATCCGCGAAAATGTTATTTTAGTCACGCCAAAGAAGTATAACTTCTTACGCGTGTACATAATTTCTACATGTTTACAGTGCCCTTCCCAGTCTTGTATGGTGACTAATGAAATAGCTGATTTTGTAAGTTCTGTAAGCATGTAAGGTGAAAAGTCACCAGTCACGTTTCTTTCTCTGCCTATGCCAGTTCAATCGCATTCAGATCGCACATGTATGGCGGTATTCTGAGAACCGTGTAACAGTGGGCTGCTAATTCTGCATCTACGTTAAATGATTTGTCTTAATATTTTCATTTCAACAAGTTTATAATGTCAACTTTGTGCGTAGATGAAATACAAGGTACCCCTTTATTTATATAATATAACAGGAAAAACTGACTGACCTGACCGACCGACGCCGACGGGCCGACTGATTGACTGACTAACATATCAACGCCCAGCCTCAACCATTGGTCCTAGAAACATGAAATTTGGAGGAAACATAATTATGTAATGTAGGCACCCAGCAAGGGGGGATTTTTAAAATTTAGAGGGGTTCAAAGATTGTATGGGATAAAAGTATTAGATGGTCCTATTAGCGCGAAACGTCGTGAAAGTACGGTAAAAAATAAACAATTAAACACATGTTTTACAGTTTCTTAGAAATAAACCCGTATTAAAGCCGTTCTACTAACTATACATTTTGTAAAAGTATTCTAAGAAATAAATAATTAAGTTTATAAAGTTATAAGTATATTATTTCGAATTTGTATCTATGTTTGAATTGATTTTCCTTATTATTGATCTGATTCGTTTTTGCTTGTACCTATATATATTTTCTTATTTAAAAAATTATTTCAATGACATGTTACTCAACTCAAGCGAAGGAGAAGAAATTGTATACTTTTCAATAGACACGGTGGTAAATACAGAAGAAGCAGTTCTTTACCCAGTGGAATTTTTGAACACACTAAATCCACCGGTCTCCCATACCATAGGCTTATACTGCATGTGGGCACACCTGTTATGTTGCTAAGACTGAAGTTTCCCCTCAAAGTGTGCTTCGCGATGGCGATAAGTCGCAGAGGCAAACTCTAAAATTTACAGGAGTTGACTTAAAGAAGGACTGTTTCTCCCATGGTCAGTTTTACGTGGCGTGCTCACGTGTAAGCTCACCCCTCAGCCTGGTTGTTTTGGTGCCGCCCTCTAAAATGGCAAAGAACATTGTTTACAAAGAAGTATTTTAAATAGCCTAACTTACATGTGAGACAGCCGATTACAAATATCAAATTCAAACTTAACAGTCACAATTCTCTTATTTTTGGCATTGCATTATATTCCACTTCGTACTTTAAATGTGTATTATATGTTAAATACATTCTTACTATTTAAAAATAATGTAACGAAAACACGAATTCCACGCGGACAAAAGCTAGTTATATCGCAATTCAAAGAATATTTTGTTGGTGGTTTATGTGCATACTTGCATGGAGTGTTACGGTGCGTTATCGAATTCTAAAACAACTTTTTCTGGCATATTCTAAAGCAGTTTTTGAACCACCCACTTTTCATAATCAACATGATTCATTTGATCGTGATCGTCGCCGTTAACAAATCCAGTAGTGTACACGAGCTGCGCATTGAAAACAAACCTATTCCTGCTCCCTGCATGTACTAAGATTCCTGTACCCGCACAACTGTTTACATGTACAATGTTGCCAAAACTTTGAAAAAGTTCAGTTGCTCTCGACCCAGATTTTGCCAAAGAAAACTATTTGGTGCCCGGTTTCATGGAAGTATCTTCTAGTCGTGTCACCTCGTCACAATAGCCGCACTTTCTACAAGTATTTTACGCCTAGCTTGACACTTTCTCTGCCTGAAATCCATGCTTTATAATAATCTGTTTTGTAGTTTTGGTCCTAATGAAAATTAATTATATTTTTTGCTACTGGTAATAAAGTTGCGATTGTTTGCACTTGTTTTTCGCGTACATTAAAAATCATTAATATGGTTTCGAATTAAACATAGATAAAAGTCATCAACAGAAACTACAGTGTGCTGTGGCATGCTTGCTCGTTTCTTCCTCAGAGTGGATAACGCTTCGTTTGGGTCTGATTAATTAGGTCTTTTGTTTTCCTTATGTAGTTATTGTATGTTTGTTTCACTGACACCAGTATAAAACGCTGCGCTGTGGGTTGCCTGTTTTGCCAAGAAAAATACTTGGTAACATTTTTTGATAACATGACATATTACCTCGAGTTCTTTACTATGAATAACTTTATTCTTTAGATGCAACATTGTATATTGCTGACTGTTTTAAAACTACGAAAATGGAAGAATAATTACAAAAGACTCTTTTTACAGTAAGCTGTCACTGAAAGCTCACTACGCACTCGCGCGAACGATTCTTTCAGGACTGACACCACAAGACGCAGAGCCCATTAGCAGCGAGACACTTCCTTCACCTCCAGCCCTTCTTCTAGGCCGAGCGTCTTTTACCCCACAGCCCTACCTCTACCACGTCCAGGGTAGGAGAACTGATTTCCTTACAGTACATATACAATATATGCATTGAAAAAAAAAACATAAGTTCTTGGCCAAGAAAAACTTCCAGTATTCACAATGTTTACCTAACACTTTTAATTCAACGTTAATACATATAACTACTTTTCCGCTGTCGTTGCCAACTTTACTGGACGCGTGCGAGTCGTTGTGCCAGATAATTTAAATGCGGGCAGGGGCAATGACATTTTTCAAAGATTGGTTCCAGAAGTGCTCAATTTACTGCGAACCAGCTTAATTCTTTGTTAACGTGTATGATTTGCTTCCAGCTTAAATACATTGATTAAAATTGTGTTTTGTATGTGCCACCCAAAAAATTAATAATGCACATTATAGTAATCCATAGAAGGCATTATTTTAAGTTAAATTTTTTCCAAAAACTATTTTTGATTTTTTTGTCATTTTTATGCTTTTGATAACATTTAAAACCTTGCGAGCAAGTTATGCCACGTGAAATATTTGACTGTAATGTTTGTTACTAATACATCAGACAAAAATCTTTAGGGGCCACAGTTTCGGGAGCTGGACCGCAGTTGCTCGGCAAGTGTAGGAGGCGACTCGCGCAGACGCCTCCGAACCTGTAGGACCTGAACACGCCTTCCGTGGTGCTGGTTGCCAGTTGTACAAAGTGTGCCAGCCAGTTTGAGCAACTGCCGCCTCGACGACCACGCCCCGACACGAACGAAATGTCAACACTCAACTTATCGAAGCGTGCGTATCCTGACCACCCATCAGCGCCAGATACTCGCCACCACCGTGCTCGGAAAGTTGCAGACGCGGAACAGTTACTATTTAGGCTTCCCCGTGTTTCCTTATCCACTGTTCCCTAACGGTTGCCTTTTTGAAAACCGTCACTCGCCCTTGCATGTCGTGTAGAGCAGATATGAATTATTACACGAGAACAACGCAGTTTCCAAAATAACCTTGTAATGATTGCAATTCGCCAACTCTGTATGTACCCTGGCCCAGTTTATTATTAAAATACATTTTGCGAGGAACATTAACATTATTTATTGCTTGCTTAGTTTTCCAGACAGTATAAAGAATTTACGTCTGGCTGTGGGCAGCTAATCTGTTTACAAGCGATTCAGTAACCTCTTAAAATCTTGAGCTCCCATAATAGGCGTGCGTAAGATTAGATAATGAGGGATGCAAACCGCTAAATGAAGATACACTTTTACGAGATGAAAAATACAAATTATATAAATATATTCATCACAACTAGTCAACATTACACTAAACTTATTTTTAATTTAGTGGTCGTTTCAAACACGCAGACTGTCTGGTGAAGATACGAAATTGGCAACATTCATTTTATTTTGCTAATGACAAGATGCAATTGNCCCCCGGCTACATTCCCCTGCGCACGCACATGGTTCCCATACAAATTAGGTTTTCTTAGCATAATCTTGCGCGAATTTACACGACAACTAACAAGGTTGATAGTCGCTTATGAGTTGAATACAGAATACATGTAGTTTGAGTGTAGCCATGAATTTAAAGCTACGCCGGATTCAGAATTTTTACTGGCAATTTGTTCTGGGCGTAAAGTCGCCGCACATTCTATCAGCGACTACTTGCAGCAGCGAATAGTTTCTTCACACTTGTCTGGTGGACTATATAAACATTAGGTATTTCAGCCTTCCTCTTCTATACATATTATAAAACTCAACGTCTCTGTCTATCTGTTAGTGTGCTTATCACTCGAGAACCACGTATCCCATTTACGTGTTTTTTTTTAATGCATAGTTATGTTCTCTGGCCAGGTTTTAGTATATATTTTGTTACGTAAAGTAACATAAGGAATAAGCAGTGACGATAATAGTGAATCAAGTCGGAAAAAAAATTTGCCGCCAGTGCCCTCTCTTGCAATACGCTGTCTAAACCGTTAAAGATGGAACAATATCATGCAGTAAAGAATTGTGTAGAATAAAAATACCTTAAAAAAACTCCGCGGTAGCATATATCTATCTATAACAGGGAAATACTGATGAGCGTTTTTACCATTTAATTTCTCAATAAATAATTACGTAAAATTCAGCTGTGCCCGCGGCTGTAGTTCACGCGAGTGAAGCCGCGAGCACAGCTAGTTAAAAATAAATCTGAACACTGTAACGGTTTGCTTACGAAGAAATATTTTTGTTTCACGAACTTACTTCGTCTACAATGATATGAAACTGAAGTTCAACCTCTTATAAACATTAATTATGTGGGGTATTTGCCATCTTTGTCATAACCAAAGAAAACTTGCGGCAGATTTTGTATTGTATAACTTCCATGTAGTATGTTGTCACCTCTTGGAATAGAACCAGTGAATTCTGCTATAAGCCTGTCACACCAACCTACTCGTCCCGACTCCCCAGATAGAACGAACATTCTTATATAGTGTGTGTTATGCTACCCCATGCTCGTGCACCGTCTCCTTGAATGTGACTATATCCGGCACAAAACGGCATATTTCCAGGAATATTCGCGGTCTACAACAAAATGCTTTATTTACTATCACAGTGTCAAGTGGTATTTCCATATCTGAATAATCAAACGTCCTTGAAATCGATTGATTAATCGACACCGTTCCCGTGGTGCAAGTTGCAACGTAACCTCAAACAGAACTATTTTGTGATGGATGTGGCGGACAAAATAACAGCCACGTCCTTCATACTTTAATGCAGTGGTTGTTTTCGACGTCGCTGAGTCATATTAAGGAAACGCGTCTCTTCTTCCCGGCCTGTAGACAGAGTATTTGGCCGTATTGAAAAAGAAACCAGACGGCAACCAGTTATTACGCAAATAGAAGAATATCGTGAAATCATCAGAAATCATGGAGACTTCAAAGATCTGGGTTAGGGTTGGAAATTGAAAAACGTTATACGTTTGGAACAAACCTTCATGAAGTTAGGTGGCATTCAGTGTGCGAAGGGTATAGAAATATGTAAAATCAACGGACGCAACGACAAGCCTAGGAGGTGCACTATAAAAGGTTTCCAATATTACAGATTTCAGGAAAAAGAGTTACGCCAGACTGTATTTAAAAATGATAACGAATTCCAATTGACTTAGTTGATCTACAGATTGTGCATCGCCCACTAAACATGAATACGAAGAAAGATGTAAACAATTTGTTTTCTAAGCAATTTGGTGATGACTGGGATAAGATCGAATAACTTGCTTGGTATAACCCGATTATTGCTGAGCCAACATGAGGACTCCCTAATGTTCAGCCTGAAACAGACAAGGGGTGTCAATGCACTGTAGAAGACGGAGAGATACATATGTATTTAAGACGTTAATGTTGTATTTTGTGAAGGAGTTCATTTTAGTTTATTAACTACTTGATAAATTTGGTAGGTTGTGTAACTACTCAATTATGCAATTGTCTTTTATGTCCCCTATAACAGTCTTATTTCCACACAGTCCACATCAAAATGCCTTATTTCCATAGCGTTCGTGACAAACGAGCTTATTTCCTGTGATACGTGACAAAGAGGCTTATTTCCAAACTTCGATAATTTTTGTCTCCCTAAGTTAACACAACAATTAACAAACATCCTTGTTATATTCTGTACCATATAAGAAGGCCACTTTCTTGACAGTTGACAATCGCCGCGCCTTTTCGTTTATGTATCCATTCGCCATCAAATGGCGTTTCAAGAATAGGCTTTGATGTGGCCAGGAGGTGCTGCTGCGTGCGGCAATTGGTGAACTGCTTTGGTGGCGCTGCATTCGTAAACGGAGCGTGTGGACGTGTGTAGGGTCGTTCATAAACGGGGTTTACGAAATACAAGTTACTTTAAAAATTATACAGAGCTCGCGGGAAAATAAAATTATTTATATATGCGCGTGAATACGTTATTTTAAAAAACAAAACTATAACATGTTTCTGAGTGTAGTTCGGGATATGGATGACAGATGGCGTGGAAGGGCATATTGCAACATATGGTGCACTTTTAACCCACAAGATAGCAGCACCTGGTTTGAGAGTCTGGAAACTTTGGATTTTTTCGTCACATTTGGATACGTATCGTTTTATTGTGCATCTCATTTTGAACACCTATACATTACTATTTTATCACGAAGTTTCGTTTCTAAAACTAAAAACTGCTGTTTTATGACCACGTAAAATAAAATGTATTAATTAATGTACGAACTCTTTCTTATGCGCGTATTTTCTGCTTGTGTGATGTGCTTCGGCACTGCTCTCAGAATAGCCAACGTAATATTAACTTTTGTTCGTTCGTGCATCAGCTGATACAGGATTTTGTAAATGGGACGTTAGTTGTTTTCAATATATTAAGTTGCCACTCACTGACTGTCAGAATGTGGCCTTCTTATATGAAATGAACTATAACATTGTATAACAATGTAGAATACAGAAAGTGTCAAAATTCGTGTTACAACGCTCTAGAGCTGGTAGTACACGTTAAATGAAACAAATTTTGCTTATAAACATGGGGTCGGAAACGAATAGATCCATCGCTAGTGGGCCTGTACCCTGGCCGTCCCGTTCCCCAGATCTCGCCAAGATGGACTTCTTTCTTTGGGAATACATGAAGTCGCTAATGTAAAAGACTCCCGTGGATTCAGAAATTACCCTCATCGCGCGAATCCATGCCGCTGCCGCACACATTCGGGCTGCTCAAGATGTAGTAGCGGCGACTGAAGAAAGCATGCTCCGTCGTTGTCGATTGTGCATCCGAGAAAGTGGCCGTCATGTTGAACTGTATCGGTAACTTAGTGTAAAACGTGTGAAGAGTGGAACGTATTTTGTAAACAACAGCTATCAGATCCCAATAAGCACGAGAAAACTAAACCACCACCAACAATGCAAGCCAATTACTGCAAATACTCACCTCAATGTCATTTCCGGTAGTTATCGAACGACATTACACACCTCAAAGCGCGTATCACGTGTGTGTCGGATTGCCTACNCAATGTCATTTCCGGTAGTTATCGAACGACATTACACACCTCAAAGCGCGTATCACGTGTGTGTCGGATTGCCTACAACAATACTCCCACGCTCTCTAATAACGCAACTAATTGTTTCCGACCCAGTGTTTTATAAGCAAAAGTTGTTCCATTTAACGTATACTATCAGCCTGGAGCATTGCTACACGAATTTTGAAACATTCTGTATAGGAACCGGGGTAGGAGGAAAGTATCTTACCTCTACTGGTCTGCTTGTAATTATTTTCTCGTAGTTGATGAAAACCCCGTTAAGGTGGAAATAGCCTGATTGCAACGACACTCCTCAATTAGTTGGGGAGATAGACGTCAGAAACTCTTATGCTGGATGTTTGTGAAATGTGTGACCACTTGTCATGGCAAATACCTTGAAGTTTTGGATAATTTGTAACAAATATTCGTGAATGAATTTATCTGTCCACAAATAATGTTGCGCAAACAGATTTCCTGTTCAGCCATAAGAGACGGTCAAAACTTCCCGCGTGTTATTGAGCGAGGTTGGTGACCAGACCATAAAATTGCGTTTATTCGGGGTTGTGTGACATGGCATTCTCGTAGTTTTATTGAAATTTCGTCTATAAATTATTTCCCCGCAACTTTTATTATATATGGTGGCCAAACGAAGGATCTACATTGGTCAGAAACAGAGAAAAGACCTTCATTACTCACTCTGTCGCGTAAAAAATGTGGTCGACTCCAGCGGTCAGCCCTAAATCGAATGGAAATAGATATTACCAAATAAAATTGCTTCTAGGTACGAAAAGGTGCGTATTTAAACTACTGTATTTACCTGTAGTACGCTTCGTACCGTGGGAATATCGGTGGTGTACTTCGTGTGCTTTTTGACATCGGATATAACGTAGCTTCAGTTTACACCGGCATTATTTTTGTCCAATCTAACAGGCATTCTGTTAACTTACTACCCTGGATTAATGTATAAACTGCCCCCTTCATTCTCACGTAATACAGTGATTGGAAGATGTATGATTTGTTATCCGCTAGAAACGCGAGCTTTTGAGTTTCCTCTGCCTTGCTCCTTGGTGGTAATACGCACAATACGTAAACATATATTATAAACACGCATTACGTATTCTCCGATCACACTTCGCCAGAATACTTCTCAGTATTTTTTTTTGCGAACTTGTTTAGCAATTCCACCTCCCCGCCACTTCGAGTGTCGCTCATTTCCGCATACCTGCCATTTTTAGAGCAAGCATAGGATGCTTTCAAATTACGCCGCGTTGTCTCTAATTTTGACTGGATAGAGATATGTAGTTTTACTTATCTTTCTCCACTTTCTTCCATTAATGTTACTAATTTGTGACGGCATGTACCCTATGCAGGATAGGATGATTCACGATGAGTTACTGCTATTTACAGGGCTTATTCCTTAAGTCATTTGGAGTAAATTATATCATAAACGTAAATGTGGGTCCTGTTCGCAATATTTACAGAGTATGTAATTCGAAAAATTGGGAACGCATTTGTGAACAGTTCATGACATGTTGCTGCCCGTTTGACTATTGCTGTGCATAACGCGTGACCTTGGCCACTGTGAAGTGTGACTGTTTCACCGTGTACTGCGCATTTATTGTAGTTGTAGCCTTTGGTTCACATTTTTTTTTTTTTACTTTAAAAGGGTTATTCTTTTATTCTTCGCCTTCGTAATTTTTCGATTTACTCTGTAAATAATGGAGATACGGCCCACATTCATATGGCATATTTTGCTCCAAATGATCGAAGGAATAAGCCCTGTGGGTGGCAGTAACTCATCGTGAATCATCCTGTATTTTAAGATACGTAACACGGTAACAGTAAACTAAAATGCCCAATTTCACTTTTACACGCTCATTCGTTATACCTTGAAACCAGGCCTTCATGTCGTGGTCGCTTCTTCGTCTCGGTTGCCCCTCGTGCTTAATTGTGTCAGGGTTACACTCCTTTTTCGGTCGTGAGGATGCGCTTTAATTGTCATCTGTATTCTACGTTGGTCTGTGGACCAAGACCAATCGCGTGTGCTGTGTACGCGACGAAGAAAAAGTGCAGTTATTTGGAAGTTGGCAGAACCAGGCAAGCAATGTGAATTACCCATACGACAGTATGAATTGCAGCACACGTCACCTAACACTGAATGAAAGCCATGCGTCTTTATCTTTACCTTGCACCAATGTACAGTGGCTCACATTAATATTCGGCCAACTATGATTATCGCAGTTTCATGGCCTTATGTTACATTAGTAATGAAGATAAACATAAATCATATTGCACAATCATTCTTGTGTGCTTTAAATGAAATATAGTGGTAGCCAATAACGAAAATGAGCAATGCAACTTAACAAACAATATGATTTTGTCATCCCATGCTGCATAAGTACGCCACTTTAATATTCGGCCATCATCATTCAAACACAAACATAATCCTCTTTGCAAATTAAACAAACATTAATTACTACCTGGTAGCATGGCCATTCTGTTTAATTACTTCTCGCAGGCGTTGTGGCATATTAGCAATTATTTTCCTGGTACATTCGGAGCCAATCTTACTCCATTCTTCCTTGTACCTTTTCTCTAATTCTTTTGTGGACCTAATTGTTGTAGTATGCAGTCTTCTTTTGAGTTTTCATCTCACAGATTTTCTATGGGATTCAGGTCGAGTGATTGAGGAAGTGTTTTAATGACTCTGGGACAGTTATACAAACGACAACTCTTGACAATGTACGACTTGTGTTTTGGGTCATTATCTTGGTAGAACTTAAACGTGTTCCTAATGCCCAGAATATCAGCCCTCTTGTGTAGGTTTGCTTTCAGGATGTTGAGATCGTCTTCCTTTTTCATTGTTCCTTCAACATACAGTCTCTCCAACACCTGCTGAAGATATACAACCCCAGATCATAATACTACCTCCACTGTGTTTCACAGTAGGTTGTATGTGCCCAGGTTTTAGCTCCTCGTTTGGCTTGCGCCATACTGTTACCCTGCCATCTGAACCAAACACATTCAATTTCGTCTCATCAGCAAAAATAACATCATTCCACCAGATTTCATCTTTGTCAGCGTGGTCTTTTGCGAACGTAAGTCTTTTCTTCTATTTGCCTCATTAATGAATGGCTTCTTTCTAGATACCCTGCCATTATATCCTGCTCTTCTGATAACTCGCCGTATGGTTTCTGGATGAACGTTCTTTCCACATTCATTGAGTACCTCCGTGGTACGTTTGCAAGTACTTTTTTTCCGATCTTTCTTTATTTTCCTGATTACTAGACGTTCTTCTCTCGCACTTAGTTTCTTTGGGTGTCCTTTTTGAGGTACCGAATCTATTCTGTCTTATTTCTGAAACCTTCTTATGATGTCTCCGACAATGGACCTCGGCAGATTCAAGTGCACCGCAATTTCTCGTTGAGATTTCTTCTTTGCATGATGCAAAATTACTAGCTGCCGCTGTTCAAACGTTGTATTCTTGCCCCTACGTCCCATTTGCCTGACTGACGCAGCCAACAGAGCTGCCGAATACAATATCTCAGTGCAGAGAGCGTGCAGGGAATTACACGAGGTACGAACGCAATGTGCATCATGCCTGTGCCACGCGTCCACCACAACTGGCCGAATATTAAAGTGACGTACGTATGAAGCACGCGAGGACAAAATATTGTGTTTCACTTACTTGCACTGCTCTTTTCAGTTATTGGCTACTATTCCATTTCATTTAAAGCACTCAAGAATGATTGTGCAATATGTTTTATGTTTATCTTTGTTTCTAATGTAACATAAGGCCATGAAACTGCGATAATCATCGGTGGCCAAATATTAATGTGAGCCACTGTATTTTGATGAAGGAGCTATACTGGGACCACAAGGCGAGCACGCATCTCGAAGAGGGAGTGTAGATAAGGGTTCCTCGAGTGACGGCCATGAATTTTACCGGACGCTTCGCTGAACTTTGACTTTCCCATAAAAAAAATATACACTGCCTCTGTGCGTAATCATTGAATACCTCTAGATTAAATTAAGTAGTTCATTAACGCCCATGCTTTATGCCGGTCGGCAAACCGGTTTACGGCGAGGGTGGGGGACACTGTAACATTAAATTAAATCTAAATTTGTACCTAAAACAGTACATCTATGACTTGTCTGAGACTGGAACGCAGGACCTCGGCACCATAAGCTGCCGCTCCAACTGACCACTGCACTGAGTTCGGTTGTTCTTGATGAAGATTTACGAGAGACTTAGTACCGTGACAAAGTAATAGAATTGTATTAAAATAACGTTTTGTGCCCAGTACAGATCTCTGTTTTTGAAACCGAATTCCTAACAAGTAATTTCTCCTCAGAGCTGCCATATTGAAAAGTTTGATACGAAATCGGTTTAATCTGACTGTCCTTTGTATCGTCTTTGTGTAGTGTAAAGTACAGTATTATATTGTACAAATCATCTATTTTAATGCATTTACTTATGTTATGTACAGGGATTGTGTGCCAAATTTTTTTCATGAGAATGTGTAAACCTGTACCGCTTATCTCTGAGATTCATGACGTACGCTGCGTATTATTTTGTGAATGCAATTCCAATATTATTGTTTAATGTAGGTTATACTGAGGTATTGGATGTTAACTGTTAATTTTAAAAATAGTCGTATTCGTATTTTAGTGGTGGTATTCATTTTGTTTCATTGTTTTGTATTATCATAAGAGTGTTTATCTGATTTCAGTATCCAAACTGTATAATCTAAAATAAATTGCTGGCTGCCCTGTTTTTCCTAACCCCAGCAAGGTACAGCCTCGGGTCTTAGGGGTCCTTTATTTCTAGGAACTTTTGTGCTATTATTTTAATGCAAGTTATTAAAAATTATGAGTCTCTTTTTCGTCATAAAATGCCTATTAATGCATTTAAATGTACTTAAAAAATTTACACACATCAACGAAAGTCTACTACAGAAACGATTACATGGGACGAGATTTTATAATGTTATTTTTAGCTCAAATTTTGTTTTCCAAATCTGACGTGTCATTATTTTATTATTATTATTATTTATAAATGTTCTATATAGGTAACACTACTGCGCATGTAGGCTACATCCAGAAATTAATAAATGTAAATATAAGAATTAATTAACATATAGGCTATATATCTGTACAAACGTGAGTTAGTATCTTACTTGAACTAAAACTGCACATGAAAAAATCACATTTTAGGGTTTTAATATTTTTCTGCCATGGATGTAAATTTTTTTTGAGCAGTGTGGATTTTCCATTGGTCACTATATTGCCAGAATATTTATAATCTTACCTATTTAGTAGAAAAAGTTTTATCATGAAAAACTAAAATTAATGTAGCCCTACAGTTTTGACCACATCTACACAGTAGCTAATGCTAATTGTGCTTACAGTATTCACATTAAGTGGATACTAACTACATAAAATAATTTTTTGTATTTCATATTTAATTGTTACATGGACGCCTGAAGGTCGTATCTGAGTTAGTGAGGAATGGAAGTCTTAATAAAAAAATAAAAGAACTAAATTTGATTTCTAATTTATTCACAAAGCTATTATTTACAGCATTCAATTATCTATATCCACTCTTACTCTTTTTATTTCCTAGTGAGCGCAATATTTAATATGGTAATTTTCTAGATTAGGGGCTTTTCTGAAAATAAGAAAAAAAACTCCAGAAAGTGGTATATTTCGACTNTCTTAATTTCCATGGCACGTATGGGTTTTCCTGTGTCCGACTGCATCGCCTAACCTCCATGCGGGAGTGTGCGGAGACAAGAAGGGGGTCAGTCATATTGGGTCGGTCAGTGATATCTTTGCGATGGGAGAGGGAGTTACCATCGCCACACCGACAGAGTCAGATACACCACGCGCCGAGAGGAAGTCAGTCAGTCAGCCGAGAGGCCGGGGGGTCGGACCCTGGCCGAGTCAGTTGGAGCAGTCAGCCGTATACATGAGTATCGGGACAGTAACCAGTAACTCAGCGCACCGAGAGTCTCCGAGAGGCGGATGGCGGGATGGAGGCCCGCCAAGGGTCCCTCGCCGGGATGTGGTAGGGTGGTAATCCGTCAGTTACGACCCTACGCCGAGAACGGGAGTCGAGTGGCGATCTTCAACTAGGAGCACCACCCCGAGAGGAAGCTGAGTCCAGTGCAGCCTGGCGCCGAAAAGGCGGAAGTTGGGTGGGGTCCCGCGAGGAGTCCCTCGTCAGGATGAGGGAGTCATTCAGCCAACGCCGATAGAGGAAGTCAGCTGAGTGCAGCATGCCAAAGACAGCCAGTCCGAGGGCCTGTATAAGGGCCACCCAACTCACCATACCTCAAGTTACTGATGGAGCAACATCAAACAGCAGAATACAGTTAAGTAACAACGTCATCACTCAGGGACATGCCCCCACGGCGTCGGAAACCTAGCCAGAACACTACTTAGCCCTTCAGGCCCAGAACTCGCAGAGTCAGTAATGTATAAGTTAATTCTCGGAAAAGTATTTTCATTGCCGGGAATGTGTGTATAAATTCCAGGTCGAATAAATCTGTAAAACCAAGACGTTATGTCATTATTATTCACCCTATTCAACATTCAAGGCACCTTTTAGTCTGTGCCTGGCAAAATTAACTGAGATCCTATCACTCTGTATCACACAGGTGGGGAGTAGCGTCAAACTAGGGGTTGGATATCTCGTATTCTGGCTTGCACTCCCTTGAATTTGCCCTTCATGTTCGAGCCGCCATCATATCACTGACCTCACAACAATTCAATGCGTCCAGAATGATCTTTGTGAGAGTTTTACCAGTTGTATCCTTTGTAGAATACAACCCTATTAACAACTCTTCTGGCACAAGATCATCTTTTTTTACGTTGCGGAAGTTAACAGAAACTTGCTGGACATTACTTATGTCAGTGCTTTCATCAATTATTACACTGAAAATTTCAGCATCTCTCACTCTGTCTCCAATATCTCTCAGAATAGCATGAGCTATTATTTTGAGCATTTCATTTTGGACATTACTAGACAGAAATTTTACCCTGTTTTTCAGCCCGGGAACATCCTCAGCATGACAGTGCACAATCTGCATAAGGTTGCCAATCATCAGCTGTTTTTTACTCTCACTGTAAGCCCTTGCCTTGCAAGTTTCTTCAAAGTCGAAAAAATTTTGTTTTAAGAAATTCTAACCTCTTCCTTTTGTTTTTTCAGTGATACAGAAAGCTGTGCTGTAACAGGTTGCTTTGCACTGTTTACTAAATCACTGGTGGTTACCCTGTGGTAATGGGAATGTTCGTGGTCCTCGAATTTAATTTCACCTGCCTTCTTCTAGTTATTAAATTCATCACTGACGAATGCAGGCTCCATTTTTATGCATGCAGGAACTAAACCTTTTTTTGAAGCTGCCATACAATCGAAGCACAAAACAGCCCTAAGGCTTTCATCATAATGAAACCAAGGGTATTCATTGAACTACCTTTGTACAAAATTATGATTCCTCCGTGTTGTAACAAAAGGCAGTGCAACAGATGGTTGGTTTGGTGTAACTGGAAGCGATCCAGGTTCTGATACAGAGTCAGAGTCTACTGCCTGAGAACAAGTCTGAATGTTCTCAGATACTTTTAAGCTGTTCACAAATTTTTGATCAGATGTGGATGCCCCTTTTACTTTTTCAGTATCAGGGCATCTACTGGTTGTGGGGACTACCTCCGTTTCTTCACCAACACTCATATTAGTCCCATTAAAATTAAGCTCTGATGTTCTTGTCTTATTCAGTTCAATAGTATTTCCACTTCGTCCAGAACGGGGATCACTGTTAAATAAATACACAAGGATATTTAGTAAAAAAGGCAACTTAGTGTATTCATAAATTAGTAATATTAGAAGTATTTATAGCTTAGTTTTGTGGCATTTTAGGGAAAAGTGTCTGTCTTTACATAATTATGTGAGTAGTAAACAGATTTAAAAAATGTACTTTTAGTGTGTCCCTCTCTTAGATTGCAGTGTGGAGTTAATTAATTGGCCATTTGTCCGTCAGTTCTTTTCAACACACAGTTGTTGCAGATAGCGCTGTTCTTGTTTCGGCATGCGCTGCCGCCAATACCCTACAATTTCAAAATTAAACATTAGGCACACATTATTTGTCTTTTTTACAGCATAAGAAGACACACATTGCACCATAAAAAAAAATTCTCAGCAGCTAAAAAAATTCCAGAATAGAAATTTTGCACTTGTTTTTTTTATGTATCCTAACACACATCACACATCATCCTACTAATATTATAAATGTGAAAGTCTGTGTGTGTGCTTGAATGTATATGTTTGGTATGCAGGTACTTTAGGTTCTAGAATAGGACATATGATACTTTTTATCATTAATTGTAAATTGTACGGGTTTAGTGGAATAACAACAAAACGTAATTCTGCAACGGCTGGGAACGTGACCGAAATATTTTTTTTCTCTGGTGTCAAGAGTTTATCAGGCCGCCCAAGTACCTCTGAAATGGCTCAACGACTGCTATCAATCGATAACAACCGGGACCGAATATTTAACGTGCCCTCCGAAGCCCGGAAGCACTCAGATGTTATGCCACTAAACGGTCACCCATCCAAATATGTGCCGGTGGGAACGTTGCTTACCTTTGGTGATGGATTAAGATCCCTCAGCCAAGCGCAAAAAGTAGTACCTAGGTACACTTATTTCTAAATCTACAACTTTATGAAACTCACGTTTTGATTTTCATACATCGACGCTGGAAAGCGGAAATGTGGTAACTACGCGATAGTTGCACAGATACACCCCAAAAACAATACCCTACTTCTTGGCTATCAGGTAAAAAATATTTCCTTCCTTTTGGGTTGCCGTAATCAGTTAAAAACCTAGGCCAACATAGTATAATTTTATAATTCTGTTTTCACATAAATTAATTGTCTTTTCCCAATTTATTTATTAGTGTATCACTGTAAAACTCAATTGTACTCGTGCGAAGCCGGGCCGGTTTGCTAGTAACTCATAAATCAACAGTAAACCCACTAAAATTTTTATCCCGAAAAAATCCATATTCCTGGATGCCAATGAAAATGGGAGAAGTTTGAAAGGTGCGTAATTTAACAAATACCATAGTGATAATTTCAAATGTTATCTTTTTATAGCAAAAATAAACAGATTTGTCCCATAGGCGCATTCTGTGCCTTCTAAACATGGATACGGTACGCCTGCAATTGATGTCGTAAATATAAGTAGACATTATCTTTGCTGAGTTGTTAAGAGTCATAAAAGTGACGTTATTAGATAATGACCCTCTTACGGCTTTCCTTCGCGATGTATTTCTAATTCAGCCCAGCTAACCAGTTTGTACCTCAGTCTTAGTCTGTTCGTCGGTAACTAAACGGAAAACATTGTCGTTTAAATTTCCGTAGGCGTGTTTAAAATCTGTGGGATTGCACATTTTCTTCGTTTACATTTCCCATAGTAAAAACGTGAACTTTCCAAATCTCACAAATAAAACTATAAGCAATGTTTGTAGGCTACAAGGGAAGGGACGAAAAAAAAAAATTTCAAGTTGAAAGTTTTTGGGTAAGTAGAGAGATTATGGGGACTTTGGCATATCGGGACCTGGGACCGGAGCATCGGAGCTGTTCGTGCTCTGTCATTCCGGTCGGACGGTGGCCATATTGGATCCATGTGACCTTGACATTGATATTTGACCTTGACCCAGTAACTTTTGATCTTGAAAACTGCAAAAAAAATCTCAAAAAAAAATTAAAATTCATTAAAAATGAGTAAAAATTCATTATTATAATTATAACAAAATTAACGTCCTTTTAAATGTTGCTGTTTCGTTATAGTCAATTAACTCGTACTCATTAACACACATTCAGTCTGTCTGTTGCCATCATTTGTAATGTCTTTCACTCACACATCTAGTCCAATAGTCCAGCCTGCCAGCCGCACTCTTCACTGCTTGATACTCGCAGTAGCAGATTTCCCTTCTGTTGGTCACTTCTCACGCCGCTTGTCATCTATCGCTGATACTCAGCCACTCATCCATTCAACTACACTTGGCCCGGAGGTCCGTCGCACAATTTATACTCAGCTGGCCTTGACTTGGAAAGTTCGACACAGTCCGTGTCATGCAGACAAAATCTAGGGCAGTAAACAACTAAAAAAATGCTTTAGATAGATGCAGAAACTCAATACAACCAGGATCAGCAGCACGCACCGCAAAAAAGATTATCGTGTCGGCTTGCTTTCTGTAACAGAGACGCGGCCACCGGCCTATCACTCGCGTGTCATTCAAAAAAATCCATTGACTTGCTGCCGCTGCTATCATATAACTGCTGTCCTTCACTTCCACTCGCTTGTGCGGGATGCGAAGCAGCGAGCGCGTAACAGTATGTTTAGGAAACGATTAAGTTAAAATTAACATTATTTTTACTAGCATTTTGGTACATAAATTTTAACAAGTTCTTGCAGTGAAGGTTTTACAGATAAAATTGTGTACTTTGGTTTCATTTCATTACTTAAATTTTATTATTATTAAGTGTGTTAACTTGCTTTCTGGTGTTATTCCAGGTGTATACTGTAGTTATTTATTTAATCTTGCTGATATAGGTATAATGTAATGACGCAATATTCGTAAGTTTGCGGGACGTGGGGCTATAATTATTATAAAATACTGACATTACTAGCAAGACGATATAATACAATATGGCGCCCAACGGCGAGGCTGCAGTTATATTAAATATGCCTTAACGAGCCGCGGCACGCTCTATTACAACATGGAGCCCAACTGTGAGGCTGCATTATTCTAAATAACGTGTTAACTAGATTGCCCGCTCTATTACAATAACCAAAATATCACATCCATGCAGCAAGCAAAATTCAGTGAAATATCTTTAAAATTTGTGGAAAGTTTTTTTTTTATCCAGGAGTTCATGTGAATATGAATAATAATTTCTAAAATATTGTATTACTCAGTTTCCATATTTGACACTGATTTTAATGGATTATGGTTGGCCTTCTTATGAAGTCCTAGTAAATCAGTGCTTTATACAGCCAAGCTCTTTTCTTAGTGTTCCCAAAATTCTAACAGTGTTTACATTTGAGCAGCACAAGCAAAGTTTAATTGCTTTACTTTTATAGTATAGTACTTATGGTTTTACATTTCACTGTAGTTATTGACTTTTCAAACATTATATGGAAGTTTTAATTTTATAAGGAAATAGGTTCCACAACTCATGATGTAGCCAACTGTATTTTATAGCAGCATTCTGCATTTTCGAAAATTCATTGATGGATCCACCAATGGTTGATACACCGAGGTACACCGGTTGAGGCATTTTTCGAACATCAGGTTGATTTTTAACGATATTTTCATTTCCTCCCAGACACACATTAATACCATTACACTCAAATTCTACAGTTTTCACTATGTATTTGTAAAACTCAATGTCTGAATTATTTTTGTACATTTTGGAATGTTTGAAATTTACGAGTTGTGGGTGTGTTAACTTTTATTTTTCAGAGAAAGCGTTAGAAAATTCATCAGTTGATGTTTTGGTGCATATCCACCAGATACACAGAATTTTCAGGCCTGTTGGACTGGTGGATCAATTGGTTTAACCAAACTTCTCCGAAACAGTAATTTTCGAATGTCCGGTGTACATCAGTGGATGCACCAATGAATTTTCGAAATTGTGGATTTAGTCTAAAAGAAGGCTATAATATTTCAGGGAAACTCTCTTGTCTTTTCAGATGAGCATGCAGTATAAGCATTAAATATAAATAATTATGTGGAAAAAATGAAGCGATAAAAGAATTTCTTTATATTTTTGGCTAGCTGGGGACAAGTGCAAGTTGATTGGTGTGCCACACAGTGATGTCACAAACAAACGGAAGTAATTAGAGCTACCTGGTCAGGCCAGCAAACTAGTTAGAGGAATTTAGAGAAATTTCTTATTTCTTCATTTCTTCTGTAGTTTGCTTTATATTTGACAGAATAGAAAAAGAGCTGTGACGATTCAAATTTATTATGTAAAGAAAAATTTCAGATTTGAAAAACAAATAAAAAACTACCATTTCTGGTCAAAAATTAAAAATTTGAGAGCTCTCAAAAATTGAAATCAATAATTAATGTTTCTTTAGATGATGATAACTTTTTCATGTTCATTACAAATCTAACTACATTTTCATTAAAATATAAATTTTAAATTTGTAAATTAATTAAAAATGTAATAATTTTTATCTTTAAGTTTTTTGAAATTTGTTAAATTTAGAATAGTTTAAAAAGCAACAAATATATTATGTCACACACAGTTTTTTTTATTATGTTGTTCTTTCCTTTTTGTCCTTTGATATTAAGTTATGGATTCATTACTCAAAAGTATCAAATAAAAACTTTTTTCAGTAGTATCTATATATTTATCACTTGAATGATTTAATAAGAAAAAGAAACCATGTTTGCCACTTTTAACATAAAGATTAGTCACTTTTATTTTGGTTATTTCAAGTTATTTTAGTTTTATTAAATCCAATTTAGCTTAGTGGTAATTGTTTGATTAGAATTTTATTACTTATCAAAAAAATATTTTTATTAAATTACTTATTTATTTTTAAATTAATTAAAAATGAAAAACCATTTTTAAAAAAAAGTGTGTGCAGATTTAAACAAAGTTAGATAAACTGGTATATTATCAGGAAAAATTGGCACTAACAAAAATGTTAAATAAACTGTGATATTGTAAAGTGTTTATCAATAGTAAGTAAAGTTTAGCAGTTGCAGAATAGTTAATAATCAAAAAGATCATATCAAGTATTGATTGAGTGTGATGAATTGGTAGGGAAAATATAGGACAACATGTTTAAGTGCAGTTAGTCATGATGAAATACAGTCAAATTAAGAAAATAAAAACAGGTTATTGGTTTTTCTGAACGTTTGTAGACATATACATTCTAATATTTGTAAATAATATGAACAGTACAAAGTAAAAATTTATTGATGATAATTTTTTCAGAAAAAAAAAATTTGTTATGATTGTTGTAAGACTGTCAGAAAAAAATTGTATGCAAAAATATTTCTTTAAAATGAGCCATTCTTAAGTTCCAGTCATCTTATACCCCTTTGTAGTAAATAAATAATTTGTCATAAACTAAAAAAAAAGTTTTTTAATTTCAAAATTATTTAAAGTCTTAAAATGAGGGAAATAAGTCAATCAGAAATCAAATAAGCAATCAATGACCTTTTTTGAAATTTATTTATTCTTTAAAAATACAAATTGCTGCAGAAATTGATTGTGATTGTAAAGGAAATAAATACTGAGAAAATTTAAACAAAAATACCAAAACACTATTAATTTAATAAAAAATTAACCAATGAATAAAGAAAAATAAAAACATTTGTTATGAAATAAAAAATCTGTAAAAAAACTAGCAAAAAAAATTCACTTAAAAGTGAGAAAAAATTATATTATTAATGTAAGAGGAAGCAACAAACATTTTCATCTTTTTCTAATTGTCAGAAATTCTTATTTATTTGCGAGAAAAAAGGAAGAAGGAAAAATAGTCCCATCACTATTTATAAAGTTAAAAATAATTATTGCAAGATTTAGAAAAAATGTCTTCTGAAACTTAAATGTTTTTGTAAAAATATATTTTCTAAAAAATGTTTAAAGTTCATAGGGCTTTGTTCTTTTTTCTTAATTAAAAAATAATGTATTTTTTTTATTTTAAAAAGTAATTACAAAAACAAGAGCTTTTAAATTAACAATGTCACACTTCTGTAATGAAACATATTAAAGCTGTCACAAGAATTTTCAGACTTGAAAAGTACAGTGGAAATAGGCTTTCATGTTAAACAAACAAATAATTAAAGATGGTGGATCATATTCCTATGTTTTGATGCAAGAGAAGTAATTTTGGAATTTATCTCTACATGTTCTCATCATTTCTCATAGTACTTTAGCATCATGTGAGTGATGTTTGGTTGTTTCTTCCATGATATATCTTAGCATACTGTATATCCTTCTATCTACAGAAAAAATGTGCCTCAGTGGTACTGCAGAGAAATTTTAATAATCCCATGAACGTAACCCTCAGTATTTTCTGTAGTATTTTTGTCCCTCTACATGGTTGCAACAGCACAATCACAGAATTTCAGCACACATTTTGTATTGATGTGGTATGGAACTCATTAGTTACGAGATCCCATCATTTTTAGTGTTTCTCTGCATAACAATTTCACGTTAATATCATTAGTCTAATTCAGTCTTTATAAATGTGGATATTTTTATTGGTTACCCATCTAAGTACTAACGGTGTCCGATCCTGTTTAACTTAGGTGATCAGATGAGAACCGGTGTTTTCAGGGAGGTATGGCCATTGGCAACACTTAATAGCTATGGTTTTGGTGCGGAAATGTTGTGATTTATAAAGTTGATCAAAAGTTAGAAAATGTTAGATACTATTATTTTATTTCTTTATGCTACAATATTGTTTGTGTTTTAAAGCTGTATTCGCACTAACCTGCTTTCTGAATTTTTTATGCCATCTTTAGAAGACTGTGCTGGACAGTATTAATCGTGATGACCCATCCTTCACTGGAGATGGCTACACCAGCTTGGCTGTCATATATGCAGTTTTTGCAGTCTGCAACTGGTTGGCACCATCTCTTATTAGTATATCCGGGCCCCGGATTGCCATGCTTATTGGAGCAGCTACATACATGTGGGTAATACATATTTATTTAGCACTTTAGCACCTGTTTCTTATTTGCCTAGTTTCTGACAATGACTTACTGTTACCTATTACAGATAAGCCGTCTCTGAATGGTTTAAGTATTACTTGGGCTGTTTGCAAACTATGAATGTGTTTGCACATGCGTATATGCATGCAGTGTGCAGTGTAAATGCATGCATTTGCATGTTTTGTTTATGTGCACACACATTTACATAAGTAAACACAGAATTTTGGTTCTTGCTGTTCTTAATCAAATATAGGAACTATTAAAAATTAAATTTTTTTTAAGATTATTAAATTTTTTTTAATTGTTGTATGGATGATTAGCTCTATAATAGTCTCAAAATAATATAATTGGGAACAAATTGAAAATTAAAAACTTTGTATTGAATTTAATACACTTCATATGACATTGAATATTTTTGTAACCAATAAAAAAATCCTGTATTAAAAATTTTTTTGTGTATAGTGAAAAAAGAATGTCTAATTGTTTTAAAAAGTGTAAAGTTGGGTAAATGGTAGGTCTTAATATCTTGTTGACAATGGGGTCATGAGAGATCTCTCTCAGACAAGCGGGAACAGAGACAGTATCAATTATGGACTGTACTGAGGAACTATCCTAGAATTTACCTTGGATGGTTTTTGGAAAATTATGAAAAACTGAAATCATGATAGCCAGATTGGGAATCGAACCCAGGTCCCTCAGAATGAGAGTCCAGTTTGTTACCATTGCACCACCTTGCTTGGTGCTTTGGAGCCAGCTGGAATGACATCAACTGGTTTGTATCATCTAGAGTGGCAGTCGGAGACATAGCTAGAAAAATATTTCAAGGACGGTGGAAAGATGTACTAATAATTTATATTTGCAGTAAATACTAGACTATATATGTGTGCACCTTTGAGGAAAATAAGGTATTAAATCTTAACGATAATTGTATTATGAAATGAAACACTTGATTTTCACAATTATTTAATAAAACAGCCAAATACTCCACATATCTCGCTTCTTTGTATGTCTTAAAGAATTCAGTATACACTGATTGGTTCTTCCAAACATGTCCAAAACTTTTCCAGGATCAATTTATATATCTTGATGCACTGTGAGCGATGCAAACCCATTCAAGCAGTTTTCTGGCATACTGCAGTGAAAATATGATTTACGTTGTAACGTGTAAAATGTAATGTAATGAAATGTAACAACGAGACTTCCTCGCACACACTACCCACAACAATGTGAGACACTAAACTTAATGCAAAATAATAACAAACTGAGGGAGAAAGGGGGTTCTGTACCCCTCTGTGTATATGGGGATGATGTTGTGACAGCTTTAGTATGTGTAACAAATTTTCTGGGTAAAGTGCAAACACTAGCTGCGCAGTCACGATTGTTCAAATTGAGTACTTAATTGGTATGTATATTGAAAATCAGAATTATTGCCCCTTTTACTCCTTGATAACCAAAACAGTGTGGGAACTGGAAATTAAATTCACCTTAGTGATGATTGAAGGCAGTCTGACGAGTTACTTTTGCCCGGTCCCGTCCAGACTGTAAGTAGAAATACACACACACTTGATTTTACCATTCTGAAGTAACATGTACCATTTGTACACCCAGCCTGGTAATAAAAATAATTGGGGACAGGACAAACACATACACAAATAGGAACACCAGGAGTAAACTTGCTACTACCACGAAATGACAGCAATGGGCGACTGTTTGAAAAATATCTGGAAGTTTAATTGAGCTCTGAATAACTTGACTTTTCCGAGGAAAACAAAATAATTCATCCAGATGGCAATACAAATTAACAGATTATTTGTTGCTTCAAAAATATTAACCATATAATTGAAATACTGTTGCTTGGAGTATTGGCCTTTGAAACATTAGTGTGCTCATGATGGTTAAGAGTTTAAATACTTGAAAATGTTAAAAAATCACATCAAATTCTTAAATATTCCTTTAAAAATAATTACTTTAATTAAAATGTTTGCAATTATCTAGCGGCAGATCAAGGGTTCAGTTCAGGTTTGCCGTAGTAAAATTTTGAAAAGTCTTGTACATACGAAAAACAACATGATGGCGTAAAAATGTTCTAAAAGGTTTAATTAATTAATAGTGTTACGTGAAAACTTTATTTTGAATTTCTTAGCTGTAATTAGTGTTCAAACATAGAATTTCGATGATCTTGAAGTTTCTGATGATCAGGTATGCCGACGGGGCATCTCTCCGGATGCGCAGCAGCCCTAGGTCAGGTCTTCCCTACATGTAAGCACACGGCTTACGGTGCTAGCATACAGTTCAATGGCACCTTAACGGACGTCTCACGAGTTCTAGCTAACCTCTCTGAAAGCTACAGGGAGGGGGCTAATACAGGCCTACTTATTGCGTTAAACACCTCGCGTCTTCATCTCTAGTAGACAGCCTGCTATTTCAGGGGTGAGAAGTCGGACTTTCCTTTTAAAAATCTAGATTTATCACCTCGAGCACAGCCCACCTGGGCTGGCTGCCTGACGAAACACATAAATATGCAGCTAAAATAAAAATACTGTTTAAAAAATAATAAATGCTACTGACTCTGTTTCAAAACAAATAAATAAAATTGGTCACATAATAAAATAAATTATGTGAAAAATAATATTGAGCCTGTTAAACATAAAAATTACGTGTTAAAATTTATTCATAATACATATAGCTCAAAAAGCATGTGTTACAAAGTCTATGTAGTGTGGCGAAATTACCTCTCACTTGATGCTTTAAATACTAGTAGAGTTACTGATAATTTTAGCATTTTGTTTGTGAATGGGAAAAATATACTCTCGCACACGTTGAGTGTTTCAGCAAAATCACTTTGCTGCAATGTTTGGTTGTCTTTCCTCTAGCCACTTTCTTCACCACATCTGTACCACACTAACAGCCATAGTTGTAGATATGTTTTGGTGATACTGCTCCAGATGGTTTGTATATTACCTATGTAATGTTAACACATTTCCTTGGAAGAATAAATTCTAACGAGCACAATTCATTTTTATGAAGAAAGAAGCTCAAATTGTAATAAAATAGTCTAGGAAAGTGATGGAAATTTACTGCCTTTAAAATTCTTTATCATTTGTAGCATAGCTTAATCGCTGGACTTCTTTTCCAAATTTTCTTGGAATTGTGATTTAAAAATTGTCTTGTGCTAGTTTTACTGCTGCAAAAAAATTTAATTTTGTGGTTGCATTGCCTAGATCTTGGATTTCAGACTTATGGGGGGACTCTGCCTACTTAATGCATGAAAAGAGGTTGCACTTCTTAGCTTTCAAAAATTGTGACAAGTTGAATGTTACAACATACCTCAAGTAAAACTATAAACTTAACTCTTGTGCAACGCAAAATGAAAACTGAATACATAAATTTAATGTTTTTAAATCTCAAACTTTTTTTTTCCGAAAAGTTTCACAATTGAAAAGTTTATTAAACAAAAACAAATAGTCTTGATGCTCAACCCATAGTTTCACATGTCTGGCTGAGCATTTAAAGAATGACACCATTTCCTTTATTATCCTTTTGCAGTTTTGAATTCCTATTAGGCGCAAGCTTGAGTCAAAGTATTTCAAGAATGGCTAGCACAATAAACATGCACAGTTGTGAGATATGACTGATGAATGAGGGATTGGCAACCTTGTAATCACCCATTCATGCTTGCTGTGCCATCATATCCTTGGCCATACAAATAGTCCAAATTGATACAGACATTTTTGAGAGTTGTAACTGTTGTGAGGCAAGAGCTGACCCACAGAAGCCGTATATTGGTACAAATTTGAGAAAGTCTTCTATAATAATTTAACCAGATTTTGTGTTATCAACATACTTCTAACAAAGTGATAGCTGTCCAATCCTCTTTCAATTTGTTGTCACTTTGCCTTCTAAAATACCGAATCACATGGTCTGGCACATAGGCAACACATTTGTTGTGTTACAAATTATGCATTAATTTCTTGAAAATGGTGGCATGTATGATAAAACACAAGACAACATTTTTTTTACTATGTAAGTAGATTGCTGATCTGCAGGTAAAAACCTAGAAATGCTGGAGAGTTAAATTTCTTACTGCACAAATGAGGTTTCATCCCCTCCTTTGTGAGAGAGTGTTGAAATAAGCACCCAATGTTTGGCACTTCAATTATGCAGAAACTTAAAGATTTCATTATGATTGTGTTACTAGCAACAAACGTCTGCTTCAGCTACATTTTGTAGTAGACTATTCTACTTAATTTTTAATGAGGAATACATGCCGAAGTTTCTTAGTATAGTTCAGTTCCATCCTGTTTAAAAAAAACCTAATTTAGTTCTAAAGTATTTATTCAGAAGCAGTTAAGTACACAAAAAAAAGTACTTCAAAGTTCATTTTTCATTTATTCATTTCCAAATAGCCAAAAAGTTTTGGCATAATATTCTAGATATCCTCAGTTTATCTTGAATTTCAGGATGGGATATATCCCTAGGTGCCAGCCTCCTTTTTTCCCTATGCCACGGGTGACAGTTGCAACAACTATAGAATATCTTTCACATTATATCATTTGATGTCTGTATGACTTCATGGCAAACTGTATCACCACATACATCCACACTAAAGTGATGGTGCAACACTGTACTAAAGGAACTTTTAGAGAGTAATATTTGGCCTAAATAAAACACCTTTCTGTTTGTTTTATTTTTTAACCAGTTATTTGTATCATTGATCTTGTTGCATGTCCCAAGTTTCATGGGGTCGCGGTGATGTAGTGGTTAGACTACTCACCTCCCTCCTAGGTGAACTGGGTTCAATTTCCGGCAGGGTTTCCCCTTGATTTTTGCATGTGGGAATCGTGCCGGATAATGTCACTGGTCGGCAGGTTTTCTCGAGGATATCCTGTTTTCCCACCCTCGCATTCCGGTGCTGCTCTATACTCACCTCGCTTTACCCTCATCAGCTCTCATGACCTCAAAGTTAGTCACCCAGATATCTTTATTCACTCAGTCTCTCACTCACTCAGTCTCTCACTCAGTCATTCACTTACTCAGTCATTCATTCATTCACTCACTCAGTCATTCACTCACTCAGTCATTCACTCACTCAGTCATTCACTCACTCAGTCAGTCACTCACTCAGTCAGTCACTCAGTCATTCATTCACTCAGTCAGTCACACGTTTGCTCACTCTCTCACATTTTCACTTCTCCTTCTGGGAGTTGGTATTTTTATCGCAGTGAGTGTATTTGGTTAAGACTATCAAATAAACATGTGTTTTCTCATGTCTCTCCTAGTCCATCTTTTCAAGTTTAGGACCCCATGTTTCCACATACTTCACTGGGTATCTTTATTGTATGGATGACTGTAAAATTCAACTAATTTAGAAGACATTTCATGATTACAATTACTCAGTTATTTTGAATATTTGTGATAGTGATGAGTACTGAATCAGTAGCATTTCTGTTGCAGGAAAATTCTTGACCACTTCACTGGTAACTGCACTATTGCAGCTGTGAGCAGAATATTATAAAACTGCTGACAATGCCAAACTGACAGATTTTACGTATGTAGACTATCCATGTTAAATTTGTTATTGCTGCTGATATAGGTTTGACTACACAGTGCTCTGGTTAACTGTTTCTTTACAGTTAAGAAACAGCAATAAATCTGATTATAAATACAATTCATTTTTGTGAATTTTATTACAATAGCACATCTTTAATTGTGTATTATCTATTTATTACATTCCTAGACAATTCACATAAGTACGTTCACATACACTCCTTTAGAACCGCTCTCTCCGTACTGTCTTCACCCAGTCCTGCCAACCTTAACCTTATACACTACTACATCTCCCTTTTTATAACAATTCAGTCAATTCATACTACAAGGTCCCTACCAAAGACTTCATCATGTTTCTCCTTTTCAGCCTCCCTTTTCATCTTGAATCACCATTGACCGTGGGGCATCCAGGACATCAATCATTGTGACCGGCTTCCAAATACCCTGGTCAAAGTAAACAACATTATCACCTATTTTAAATTCTATATGCCTGGTTTTTGCAGTTTTGTTATGGTGGTGCTTGTTTAGCAAATTTTTAGAGTTCTCTCCTACCTTAGGTTTTAAAAAATGATCATATATTGGTAACTGGGTTTTAGTTCTCCTGCTAAAGAGCAGTTGTGCTGAACTGAAGTGTGATCCTAACAAAGGAGTGCTGCGGTATTCTAGCAACAAAACATTTATATCAAGATTCTGATCACTGTACTTTTTTTAGCATGTTTTTACTATCCCTACTGCACGTTTAGCCAGGTAATTACTTTTGGGATGCCTAGTAGAGATTTGTAGTCCATATAGTAAAACCACAGTTCCAGGCAAATTCCTGGAATTCTGAAGAACTAAAATGCATGTTCCCAGCGACTAGAATGCTTTTTTAGGATTTCACAACAGTGCAAGTGTTCTTCAAGTGGAGAGGAACCAACTCTATCCATTTTGAGTAATAATCACAGAGAACTTGATAAGGATTGGAGCCGTATTCCAGAATATCATATGCTACTTTGTGAAATGGTAACATTTGTGGTTCTCGGTTAAGCATTGGTTCTTTGGTGTTTTTACAACTAAATTTTTCACGAAGGGTACATTTCACTATAAAATTTTTAATGTCTGCATCCATGCCAGCCCAATATAACAAAATTTTAGCTCTTATCTTGGTTTTGGTAATCCCATAGTGTGAGTGTTGTAAATTACTGAGTATAAATCCTTTTAAGGATGCAGGGACCATGATCCTATCTCCAAAGAATACCATTCCATCTTCAACTACAATGTAATTCTTGAATTTAAAATATAATTTTGCAACATCTAGTACTTTTGTTTTGGAATTGGGCCAGGCATTTAAAAAGTTTTCTCAATTCCTTTAAAAACTGATTCCTTCTTGTCTGTTGTTGAAAAAGAACTTTGTTCTCAAGTGACATGCTCATAGTATGAACCACTTCATTTAGACACACATCAACATCAGCCTCTTCTGCTTTTGAGCATGTCCTACTTGTGGTATCAGCTAAACACATCTTTGAGCCCGATACTTACACAAGCTTAATCTTATACACACTTAGCTTAAGCCTGATACTTTGAAGTCTCTTGGAGAGAATCTTATGATTCTCTTTCTTCATTAAATATATCAAAGGTTGGAGATCAGTCTCGACGACTACATCGTGGCCATAAATCTACTGATGGAACCTTTTGTAAGCAAAGACTGCTAAAAATTCCTTGTCTATTTGACCATAATTGATCTCTGTGGGGAAACACATTTGGAGGCATGACACACTGGTTTGCTATCCTGCAAAAGAACACATCCTATGCCTTTTTTACTGTTGTCAGTCTGAAACACAATGTCTGGAGTCATCAAATGTTTGCAAGAATGGCTTCGAGGTGAGGATAGTTTTTAACTTGCCAATGCTAATACTATGTGTGTTTGGATTCCACACAAACTCAGAATCTTTTTCAAGAGATTTCTGAGTGTATTCGTGACTTCAGTGAAGTTGGGAATGAAGTCTTGTAGGTAATTGGTCAAACCAAGAAAGCGCTGAAGGAGTTGTTTGCATTTTGGAATATCATAGTTGACAATATCTGTGATTTTATCCTCACTAGGAAGAACTAATCCTTTTTTGAAAGTGTGACCTATATATTGTGCTTAATTTACCTTGTACCTACTGGAATTTTTTGTGAATTGAGCTTGACATTGCACTTTCGAGCACTGAGCAGCACCTCTGAGAGTATTTTATCATGTGTTGGTTCATCCTCTGCATACATGAGTAAATCATCTACATAAATAATGACATCTTCAATATCCCCAAATATTTCTGTGTTGTATCTTTGAAATACCTCAGTGGAGATGTTGACATCCGAAGATAATCGTTTGAACTGATAGGATCTAAATACTGTGGAAAGTGTGCAGGACAGAGAATTCTGAGCATCAAGATTTACATGCCAGAATAAATCTTAAAAGATCCAAAACACTAAAATATTGTGCCTTCCCCAGTTTTGCGACAACCTATCTAACAGTGGGTATTTCAACATATTCTTTCACAATAGCCTCATTTTAGTCCTGAGGGTCTAGGCAGAGTCGTAATGGACCATTAGGTTTCTCAACAATTACTAACCTATTGACCCACTCCATGGGTGTGTTACATTTAGTTAGTATGTCTAGCCGACATAACCTATCCAACTCAGTTTTCAGCTTTTTCTTTTTCAATTGGAAATCTGTGCAGGGGATTAGGGGATGGCATGCAGTTTTGAGTTTGGTTTTAACTTAATAGTGTAGTCTTCCTCAAACTTACTGATGCCGGAAAAACATCTCTGTACATGGTAGTTATTAAATATAAAAGTTTAACATTTTGCATTGTTTGAAAACAAATTGTTTAGTTGGCATTATTGTCACCTGTGTGGTTGGTATAACTGTCACTACGCGGCGCCATTGTAAAATGGCGTCTTGTAGTATAACTGTGTCTTTCTTGCTGTATCATTGTTATGGTATAGTGAATAAAACATTTACACAGTAGAGCATCCATTATCCGAAACAATTGAGGACGGGGGGGTGTTTGGATAACTGATTTTTCGGATAACAAAACTGTATATGTAGTATGTACATACATATATCCAGGGCGTTTTTCCTTGTTGAGTTGACAGAGAACACGTGTTTTTCAACAATTTTCTATTTTTATATGGCTATTTCGACTCTAACTCGGGTCCTCATCAGGGTAAAATAATACAATATACATTAACTGTAAGTTTTTATAAAATTTACAATTCATTTTTTATATAAAATCGAAGAAATTAAATTATCTTTTACATCTCACCTAGATTAGGAATGGTTGAATCAAAGGTAAGGTTTACAATTGATAATATCATATTTTAGTGTCACAGCAGCCTATGACGTAAAGATTGATAATTGAATAAAAACATGTGTTCTCTCTCATCTCAACTAGGGAAAAAGCCCTGAATATAAAAAAAAGAGACAAAAAAATACAAAAATCAAGTATAACTGGACATATATATTTTTTATTGCACATCCATATGTATATTACAAATACATAACACAGAACTGACTAAAGTGAGGCTTACAGTTCAGGAAAAGAAGTCCAAAATTTTCTTTTGCTTTAGACCTGAGACTCGTTTTTTTGCAGCTAAATCTCGTAAACGTTTTAAAGAGAGCAATTGGATAGCATCACATTCTTCTTGTTCTAACCACTACATTGCCCATCTCAAGGCATTGAAAAGCTTCGTCGTTGGATGGTCCTTTTTCAGCACGGTCGTTGCCGCTAGGCTCTTCCTTGTCGTTGCAAGGGTCTTGATGGTCTGTGACACTGTCAATGATTTCATCGTCTGTCAATATTGTAATGACGCAATATTCTTAATTTTTCGGGACACGGGTGTAAAATTCTTTCGTGTTTAGGAAGCTTTGGAAAGCTTCATAATATTTTTATTGAGTTTCAAGTTTAAAGCCGTGGTGGCTCGTTTCCCGTGATAGTTTATCCAGCAGACGTGTGCTATTGTAGGTTATCGGGCGGACGTCTGCTGTTTACGTTTTATCTGGAGGACGGTTACAGTTTTAGTTTCGAACTTTGGAGTTTTTTTGAAGCGTTAGCATTATTTAGCTGTTTTCAGGCTGTGTCGTACAAACTTTGTATGAGAAGTTCGTTTATGTTGACGGCGCAGGGTTAGTTCTTGCGGAGCAGTTTGATAACGTTGTGGAGAGCGTGCGTGGCCAGGCCGTTATCTCAGGAGAGTGGGGTGATAGGCAGGACAAAAGACGCGTCTGTCTGGCGCCCTTCACTTCTTCACTTCAAGTCGCCCGTGAGGGCAGGTCAGTGAGTCACTTCAAGTCAGTCGTCTGAGGCAGTCGTGGTACAATGCTTGCTTAGGTCGCGTCTGGCGCAACGCTAAACCCCCACATTGGCCACTAGCCTTTATTATTTTATTACTCTGGCGGTGTGGGAGGTAGCCGCATTTTAAGTTTCTTCGGGTCAGTATTTTTAAGAACATAATTAAGTAAACAACTGTGGCTCCGTTCTGAACATTTATATTTATCTGTGAGAGGTTCGTACTCTGCACACTGGAACTTCGTATGTGAACAGGTAAACTACAATAGTTAAATAAACGTATATATAACAAAATACTCTGGAACTTCTTTCTTAATTAATCGGCGTCCATTCACTGAGTCTCGTGTTTCTACCTCTGAGCAAGCCGTGGCGACGTAAACATCGGCCAGGTAACAAGTGCCGAACATTACAATATGGCACCTAACTGTGGGGCAATATTATAAATATGGCTTAACGAGACGCGGCCGGAACGTTACAATATTTGATAGCCAGGGTCACAGACATCACATTCGANTTATAAATATGGCTTAACGAGACGCGGCCGGAACGTTACAATATTTGATAGCCAGGGTCACAGACATCACATTCGAACCAGTCTTGAATGTTTTGTTGGTCGCATTCTTCAAATCCTGAAGATTCTTTAATCAGCCCAGCCAGTTCTGATAANGCCAGTCTTGAATGTTTTGTTGGTCGCATTCTTCAAATCCTGAAGATTCTTTAATCAGCCCAGCCAGTTCTGATAAAAATTGGCTGTTTGGTGGCTGTTCGAGTGCAGTAATAGACCCATCTGATGGAAGGAGCTTATTCCAAGCTTTTGCNGGTGGCTGTTCGAGTGCAGTAATAGACCCATCTGATGGAAGGAGCTTATTCCAAGCTTTTGCTAGTGTAGTGTCCTGAGCAGTAGTCCAAGCTTCTGCTGCCATGTACATAGCATCCTTCAAGTCAATTTCTGTGTACAGTTGCAAAATTGTTTTTCATGTTCTTCCCCGAGCAGAACCACACACAGCAATGCCTTTCTGTAATAACGTTTGAAGCTTTCAATGACCCCCTGGTCCATTGGTTGGAGGACTGCAGTAACGTTAGGAGGCCAAAAAGCAACTTTAAACTTTCCGTTTTCTCTTTCCAGTGAAAGGTTTGAGGGATGACTTGGGGCGTTATCAATGAACGACAAAACTTTTCCGAAATTCCCAGTTGCAAGCTGATGTTTTTTTACTTTTGGGATAAATACAGTGTCATACCATTCTATAAAAATTCTTGTATCCATCCATGAATTTTTTTTGGTTCTTGTATGTAACAGGCAATTTTTTTATTCCCTTAAACCAGAGTGGATTTTTAGATTTCCCTACGATTAGCAAGGGTAGCCTGTGCGTTCCAGTAGCATTTCTGCATATCATAGCAGTGATGCGTGATTTGTTTGCCTTAAAACCTGGTGCTGACATTTCATTCTTAGAAACCAAGGATTTTGTTGGCATTTTCTTCCAGTATAAACCAGTTTTGTCTGCATTGTAGACATTGGTTTTTTTGTACTCCTCCTTATCAATCATGTTTGTAAAATATGCTTTGAAATTTTTAGCTGTTTCAGTATCAGCAGACAGTTTTTCACCTTGGATGTCTAATTCCCTAATTCCATGCCTAGATTTCAAATGCGTAAGCCAGCCGGTAGTTGCTTTAAAATCAGCGTTACCCCCTAGTTATTCATTTCCTTTCCTTAGTTTTTTCACAAATCAAAGGGTCACTTACTGGTTGTCCTTGGTTAAGTACCTGCTGAACCATGTGTAAACTGCAGAGTCTAAATCTTGGTTTTCTGCCATTTTCATCATGTTTCTCTGCGAACTTCGATCTTCACTGTCAAGTACACNAGCCGGTAGTTGCTTTAAAATCAGCGTTACCCCCTAGTTATTTATTCATTTCCTTAGCTTTTTCACAAATCAAAGGGTCACTTACTGGTTGTCCTTGGTTAAGTACCTGCTGAACCATGTGTAAACTGCAGAGTCTAAATCTTGGTTTTCTGCCATTTTCATCATGTTTCTCTGCGAACTTCCATCTTCACTGTCAAGTACTTTTGCAAATTTAGTAATGGCATCACTTTTCTTTTTAATGTCCGATATTGTTGCATTTCCAACTCCATATTCCCGCGCTAAGCTTGATCCACTAGCACCATTCTTCAACTGGTTTATTATTTTAAGTTTATCGGAAACACTGAGAACAATGCGCTTACATTTAGGCACCATTGTGAACTGTCACAAGCGAAGACTCACACTGCGGGCGCGGGAGATGTGCGGGCACGGAAATCTTATATGGCGCGGGAAGCAAGGGCAGGAAAATGTCAGCACGGGCCTCACAGGACGGTAGGCTTTCGGTTAACCAATGTTTCGGTTGCTCGAAATTCGGATAATCTATGCTCTACTGTACTAGAAATCTCAAGTTTTTATTCAGAAGAAACCCATAAACCTCAATAGTGGTGATATCTTATTTTGACTACTGGTGTATCTCACTAACTGAATTATTTTGCACAATGTCTAATTTCTCACATATCGGAAGTCCTAAGATGGGCACAGAATTTTCATTGACTATAACAAATGTTTCCCATAAACTCGTGTTGTTGAGAGTTTATCACTAATACCAACAACTTGGATTTTGGAGTTGTGGTAAGCAGCGAGTGATGTGTTGCCACACGTTGCGGATGGGAAAATAGAGTGGTAGAATGTTAACACAAGCACCCAAAGTCAAGCTTGAAATTGGCATTAATAACATTTTCAATTAATAATGTTTCCATCCAGCTCATTGCAGAGATGCTGGTGTTTGCTTTCGGTTTGGACACTATACTACGGATTTTCATGTGATCAATTTCACCTCTACTAATCAATTTCACCCCACTTTACGGTAGTCCTCGTAATCAAAACTGTCGAGCTTCGAGCTTTCCGCATCTTTTACCTTGGTCACTTGCTGTATTTTGTCCTGTACATATGCAGCTCACATTTTCGCAAAATTGCTTCAGCGACCGCACAGTGAAGAAAGTTTTCCTCGTGCCGGACACGTTCGTCGTTCCCTCATGCGGTGATAACCACACCACTTGCATTCAATCTCTGCACTTTGTCTCTGTGCATTCAATATTGCGCTGAACCGATGGTTGCTGCTCTCAGTATTGTGTTGTTTCAACAACACTGATGTGATTGAGGTTATCCTGAGTGCCATCTGCAGGTCATCTTTTTTTTTGAGTTGATGCAATCTTGAGGTAAATTTTCTAATTCTCGCTCATATTGCCCTGCAGTGATAGTTTGGCCAGTATTTTGAATGCATTCGCAATATTGTAACTTGAAAACTTACAATCTTTGGTTATTCAACTGCACACTCACTCACTTTTCCCATGCAAGATAGACATTTCTCTAGCTCTTGCATTCACATCCTACCGACTACACAATGTATTATCTGTTTATTACATTCCTAGACAATTCACATAAGTACGTTCACTTACACTTCTTTAGCAGCACTCTCTCCATACTGTCTTCTCCCACTTCTGCCTACCTTAACCTCATACATTACTACAAATAGTAAAGAAATTGGTTTATGAAACAGAATACCAAACAAGAATGAGCTACTCTTGATTATTTTGACACACCTGTGGAATTGGTATTTAGTGAAATCAGGATTGTTATGATTGAGGTTAAGCAAGGTTTTTGAGTTCGGAAATTTGGAGTGAGAGGTTGCCAGCTAATCAGCGATGTTGATGTTGGAGTTGATGTCGTCTTGAACTAACATGACACTGTAGTCTCAGGGCGGAGCCACTCACCTGGTCCCCTAAGTCCCAAATACATGTCTTGTGGGTGGTTGCTGGAGTGTTACAGCCTTCCAGATGCTGCTGCAGTGACAGTAGGTTGTTACATATTGCACTGGTACTTATGTGAAATTCTGTGAAAGGATCAGTGAAAGATGGCTCTCTACATGAAAAACAGTGAAGTGGCTGATGAAATAATGTACAGAATAGTTAGGGATGATGAACAGTGCAGTGGACATGCAGTGTTGAGCCTGACATGGGCCAAAATACTGCTAAAGATTTTCTTGCAGATGACTGAAATTATTGCAAGTTAAGACTGGTGGATCATGAATCTACGTACACTATAGTACCACAAAAATGTTCTGGTACACCAATGAATGTTTGTCTGAAGCTAACACATGGTTGATGACACACTGAAAAGGTTGAGATCCCTAGAGCCACAGACACTCGTGCTACCCCTGGAGCCAAATTGTGCTAGACTACTGGCTCTTGTTATGAGAGCAGCTGAAGTGGAGTGTGGTTGGTACCAAAAGTGAAAGTCTCTCATAATTATATTCACATGGTTGCCAATTGTCTGGAAAACAAGGAAAATGGTGGGGAATTTGAAAACTATCAAGGAAATCGAGGAAATGTCAGGTCATTTTGAACACAGTAGTTAAATGTGCAACCTATCAAAAAATTAATTTTTTGAATAACACATGTGGTTTATTAATAATTGTCAGTTTATACAGCTGATGTATTGTTACACGCTTGGCCTGCGACTTTGCAGTTACAGATTGCTCTAGCCAATTAGTTTCATTTTGGTCAAGGTGAAAACATTTTCCAATTGAATTATTTTCACCATTAATAAATATAATTTCAGTGGTGAATGTTTATGAAATTTGTAAAAAAAAAACAATGCTTTCATTCTGTGTATTTGTATAAAATTAAGTTTTGGTTATCATGGATAAAAGTTGATTTTTTCTGTTCAATATTTGTAATGCGTTATACTGGCTGTTCACGAACAAATGATAATAAACACCAGAGTGGTGTAGATAAGTACAAATGGAGCATATTTCATCAAGGAACCAATAGTTTAACGCCCATAGTTTACCTGCTAATGACAGTGGCAATGTGCAGGGGTGGGTATGCAACCTTGTGTACGTGGCATTGTAACCAGCCTGTGTGCAGGTCTGCGTGCCTGATAACACTGCTCAGTACTGCACGGTCGCAGTCTCGAAGGTGCTGCATTTCTACAGTTCCTGCAGAACGTGTTACCGGAATATTTGGAGCAAGTTCCTTTAGATGCTCGCGAGGCTATGTGGTTTCAGCAGGATGGACCCCCGCCTCATTTCGCCATTGCGGTTTGCCGGCACCTCGACATGCACATCCCGAACCCAAAGCATGGCCACCATGCTCACCTGACATCACACCACCTGATTTCTGGCTGTGAGCCACATCAAAACTATGGTGTATGCCACACCAAATCTATGGTGTATGCCACACCACTTGACATGAGGGATGAGCTCATTATGCCAGAAACCTATGCACATGTGCGTCGGAACATGCTTCAGCGCTGCACCACCTGCGTGGCCGACGGTGGGAGGCGGACAGTGAACAGACACTTTGAACAGAGGCATCGAATAGACACTCTGTCCCTATGCCTTCAGCCCAAATGTGTAAATAAAGTGTCATTTCATTGCACTGCCTATATGTAAGTTATTGTAATTGCATACCTGCCCCTGCACATTGCCACTGCCATTAGCCGGTTAACTATGGACATTAGACTATTGGGTCCTGGATGAAATATGTTCAAATTGTACTTATCTATCTCACTCTGGTTTATTATTATTTGTTCGTGAACACCTGGTATGTAAACCGTTTTGATCAGCTGCATGATGTTATAAGATTAGAGTAGTTATTTTGGCGTTAAATTTATGCTGCAATATAAATGGGTATTTGTGATAGAAAAATATCTTAAACAAAATATCAGGGGTGGGAGGAAATATTTTTGTCTGGAAATCAGTGAAACATCAAGGAATTTTCAAATGCAAAAATGGTGGCAGCCCTGATTATTGAAATTGAATGAATGGAACGGATATAACAAGTGACATACACAAATGGACAGAGATAGCGTTAGTTTGCTGTGTAACATTTTTGAATGCCTATCTGATATAAAATATTTGAAATACACAACACTTCAATAAAATAAAAGATATAAAATCAGTTCTTTCACAATTACACATTCTTAAAAATTACAGTTGGGATTATAAACATAATCTTGACTATACACAAAAAATTTAAAAAATTTGGCTTCATTAAATTTTGGTCTGGGCTGAAATAGCACTAGCCAAATGTATTTTATTTTGCATCTTGTGTTTGATGAACTGAATGTGGAGTCATTATGTCCTGAACTTCTAAATTAGCAGTTTATTTTCATTCACCTATATACAAATACTGGTATGCAAAATTAAGGATGGGACAGGTGTAATTGTACAACCCCTCTTAGGACCTGAGCCCATGTTGTGAGTTCGGACAGCAGCATCAAATGGCAGGAACATTTATATGAAGGCCCATGAGCAACCATGACAAAGAATTACTGGTATATTGCTGTACAAACAATAAGAGATCAATGGCAGATAGCAGGTGAAATGGCAAGACACAAACAGTGCATTACTGTATGTCCAATACCATGTTTTATCATGGCCAGGAGACTGGGGGTGGTGTGTTCACTCTGCGACTGCGACCAGTACTGTATGTGCCATTGACACCTACCTACTGCGGATGGTACACTGAAGAGCCAAAAAAACTGGTATACCTGCCTAATATTGTCTAGGGCCCCCGCGAGCATGCAGAAGTGCCGCAAGACGATGTGGCATGGACTCGAGGAGCTCAGCATTGGGTTAGAGTACGCTTTACAGATCAGATTCAATTGGGTCATTAACAATTCTGGATATCTGTACATCTTGAGAGAGTGGGGAACCTATTCACCTGTCCAACATTGTTTGAATGCACTAATTTGCAATAGGCGGACTCCTCAATTGAGGAGACATTATTTGGTTGCTGTACGGAGCCCCACATCTTAAAAGGAGGTTCAGTCACTAGTGACCGCTATTGTTCCAAGGTTCTAATTTTTTTGTGTGTGTCTTTTCTGGAGTGTTGTTGGACCCTGAGGTCCTCTTCATGAGCAAAAATGCTACACCTCATTGTATAGCAGCAATCACTGAGCTGTTGGAGATTGAAGATATTCACTGCATGTACTGTATTGGCCTGCTTATCCTAGACCTAAACCAAATTGATAATGTGTGGGATGTCGTTGGGAGATAACTAACGAGTCACCACCCGCCAGAAATGATTCCTTAATTGTGATCAGCACGGCAAAGGGAATGGGCTATAAAGCATCAAAAAGACTTTGGCAACCTCATGCTGAGTTAGAACAGATATTGTATAACAGTCAGAGGTGATCACATTCCCTACTGAGGATTGTATTTTCTGGTCTGCCACCTATCATATGGGCATTTCTGTCCTCTGTCCTGCTGTGCTTAGAACCCACTTTTTGAATGCATGTCCTATTATCCAAAGGAATTGATTCTTGGTCATTGTTGTTCACCTTTCCCAAACTCTTACATCTTGACAATGTTATGGTATGCTTTGTATGTACTTATTTGAAACACTGCTGCATGATGTTACATGTGAAAACCAGTTCCGTCCTTAATTTTTGCATGCTAATGTTTATACATAAAGGAAAATAAAGGATAATTTAGTTTATCTTTTCATATTTGTGGATGAGTATAGCTTTGCCTCCTAAGTATTGTTTGTATAGTGTCCTTGTTGTTAAACTTGCATTTACAAAATGTGATGTAGATGACGTTTTTGTGAATTTCAGGTTGTTTATTGCATCATTTTTTTGGCCAAAGACATGGCTACTGTATGTGGCATCATGTGTAATAGGATTTGGTGCAGCTGTGATCTGGACTGGACAGGGGAATTACCTTACGCTCAACTCAGACTCGGAGACCATATCCAGGAACTCTGGCATTTTTTGGGCTATGCTACAAGCAAGGTAATGTACCTGTTTGTAGCAGAAAATGTTTTGGTGCTGAACATGTAACAGTTTTTTGTAGAATATCCTGCCATGTTTTTCATTTTTATATGAATAGTGGCAAAAATATTATTATATAAGTCTTTGCTTTATTACATGAATACATACTATATTTTTTATTAACAGTATTGGAGTGCAGTAGTCTGAAGTTTGTGTAACCTACTTCCCTGAGTTTAGTTGTATTATAGTAAAAATAAACTTATATTTATTGTTGATACTGACACACACGTGGGCAGTGTGACACTTCATATGGTTGTAGCCTTATGAAAGGAATTCTGCAATGTTGTCACTGTTCCTCGTATGTATAGAAAATTATGTGAAACATACATAAAATGGTTGATGGAGTATGATGAGGGAAAACAGTAGTATGCAAAGAAAATGTATTTCAGTTGTTTGTGCAAGATGTGTAAAAATTCAGGATGATTGCAGATTCAATCCCAGATAGTCATATAATGAGGTACGTACACTTAATGCTACACCAGGAGACTCTTTCCTCTGGTCAGTCAGTCACTATTGTTCTAGATTTCATTACATACTGTGTGTAGTACATTTTGACAGTTATTGTGAAATGCAGCCAGATATCACTAAGTGATTGCAGGGACTGGAACATACTGTGGATCATCTGAGTTATTGCAGCAATATAGACAGTTTATGGATGAGTATTAACACCTAGGGAATATATTTCAGATTGGAACTGTAAGAACTGGTGCCAGTGTAAAAGATGCTGTATCATTATTTTCAGAGTTGCACAGTCTATCATTATATATTCTGTCTCTCATCAGAAGAAGAAAGTGTGATGGCTAAAGTGCAAGTTATGTTTGATGCATTGTCAAAGACGATTGGGGAACCTTCCTTAAACAATTTGTTGCTGGCAGGCCTAAGTTACTAAAAGATGTTGCTAACATGGTGATGAATCTCATAACATCACTACTGACCTTAACCGCTGACATGTTTAAAGGGTATCGTCAAGTTATGTTTGACTCCATGGATTGAAAGTTTTAGTGCATCCTGTGGCAAAATTCTGTTTGTAATTCAGTGTGTGTGCTTGAACTCAACACAGTGGACTGTCATCTTCACTGATCAAGACCCTTGCAACGAGGAAGAGCCTAGTGGCAACAACCGTGCTGAAAAAGGACCATCCAATGACGAAGCTTTTCAATGCCTTGAGACGGCAATGAAGTGGTTAGAACAACAAGAAGAATGTGATGCTATCCAATTGCTCTCTTTAAAACGTTTACGAGATTTAGCGGCAAAAAAACCAGTCTCAAATAATTACTTTAGTCATAAAAACAGTTCATAGCTAAAACTTGTAACTTTCCCACTTCCAATATTTGCATTCACACACACAATGGCCCAGTATAACAGCTGCAACAATGATGATTTCACTTGCATCACAACCGACACATAACTATATTTATTCCTGCTGTGGAAATAATGATTTATCACATCATCATAACTTGCCTAGTAGGTTTAAGAACACAATGTATTCAAACTTGATGTGGTAATTTTAAGTGTTTTTGCCGGAAAAAAATAAACACTTCATTCAGCAAAAAGCAACATACCATTATCGTCACTTGTACGAACTTCCAATTTGTAACCGTTCTGTTATCACATCTTAATTTATAATAAATATTCCAACATTAGAATCTGGCTTCAGTTTTAAATCACAAATTCGAGAGAGAGAGAGAGATAGAGAGAGAGACAGAGAGACAGACAGAGAGACAGAGATAGAGAGAGATAGATAGATAGATAGATATATATATAGAGATATATATATATATATATATAGATATAGAGAGAGATATAGAGATAGAGAGAGATATAGATATAGAGAGATAGAGAGAGAGATATATAGAGATAGAGAGAGAGAGATATAGAGATAGATAGATAGATAGGTAGATAGATAGATAGAATNTATAGATATAGAGAGATAGAGAGAGAGATATATAGAGATAGAGAGAGAGAGAGATATAGAGATAGATAGATAGATAGGTAGATAGATAGATAGAATGATAGATAGATAGATAGATAGATAGCTCTGCTCCACCTATTCAAGTTTCTTCCTCTGTCGAAAAAAACACCAGGTCACTATGACCTATGCACCGTATTTTGGGCTGATATTTTTAATAGTAACAATTTAATCTGTTTCCATCAGTGCTACCCAAAAATGTAAATATTTCAATAGGAAACGTTTAATTTACAAATAGCATACTAAAAAACTATGTTAAAACAATATTTTAACTGTGAACTATTTCTAACTAGCTATTGCCAACACATCGCTGCTCTCGCTGTTTATAATTCATATTGAATACAAAATAAATATTACAAGTTATAGAAGATACTAAGTTAACATTTCATTTAGTAAAAAATATAATACTTCAAACATTAATCACAGTGTTTAATATTTGTGATATACAAGTTATTTAAAAAACAGGTGGACATGTTATTCCTAGGATGATTTTTCAGAGGTTTGTTTCAAAATGTCCAAAGAAACTGTGAATGGACTATACACAAGTGGTGTTCCAATCATAGCCATGTGGTGGGCAACCTTGACCTTAGGGGCACCACTAGAAGCTTTAACAGTACAAACTCAGTGAAGATGTTAGGAATATACTGTCATCTAGTGCAGGATCAGTTTTGCTATAAGATGAAAGTGCCAAATGTACTCGCTAGCAAACATGGCATTCTGTGGCTGATTGCCCGGTTGTACAATCCATGTGGATGGCTAGCTTTAGTGGCAACAGCAAGTAAGATAATACTCAAAATGCTGTAGACCCAAGGGCTTGGTTCAGACAAACAACTTCAAGGAGATGTGTTGCATGAATGGGAGACTTTTTAATGCTGCTCTACCATTCTTTATGATGGTGACAGTGGAAAGATCCATTCTGGTACAAGAATCTGAGGTTCCGTTTACTGGTTTTGTGATGCATGTGAAAGAGTGTAAGCACCTTTGAAAACTTTTTCTATTCCAAAACTTGAACTTGAACTCTGTGCTGCAAATTTATTGGGAAAGGTATGACAACATGTTGTAGATATTTTCCATCCAAAGTTCCAGGACCCATTGTTGCATTCTCGGACAGATGCAGTGGTTGTTATAATTTGGTTAAAAATGTCGCCCCACAGGTAGCAGACTTTTGTAGCAAAGAAAGTTGTAAAAATTCAATCAGAAGTGCCTTAGAGTGCATGGCATTATGTTCAATTTGAGATATATGTAATCCACTAATGTAGCTTTGCATGGATGTTTTGTCTAATCAGTTGCTGGGCTAATCTGGTTGGTTCCAAGGTTATGACTGGTTGCCACAACAAGTAGACCACTGGCCATTACAAGTCATTCAAGACCAATGTACTGTTCCAGACCTGAAATCCTCATCAGCTGCAGTGTTGCTTGCTCAGCAGGAAACCCACACTTCAAAAGACCCACTTGGCCTCCAAAATTTATTACCGTTATGAAAAAATGTTGTTACAGCATGGCTCCTACAGGCCAAAGCAATCTTTCAGCAATACACATGTGAAAATGTTTTAACGGTGGAATAATGTAGAATAACTTTGACAGTATTGGTTAAAATGGTTCAGTTTTACTACTTCGAGGATGACATCACTGCTATCAAAAAGGGTAGGGTGGACAGCAGGTTACACCATAACTGTATCTGAAATGACTAGACAACCTATAATTACGTTTACTGCATAAGAGTAACCTTTCATTGTGATCACTATCATGTTTGCAACTCACATGCTGGACTACCAACTACTATGTATTTGACTTGGTGTTATTAGATCATCTGCAAGATTGCTCACTCTCAAACAGTTGCATAAATGTATTGGATGCTGCAGAGCCAAAACCACAGTCGCTCAGTCCTATGATGGCTGCATTACCCCTGTACTGTGCCCAAGCCCTCCTGGCTTGCATCTATCTGCATGTAGAAGTGGCAGGAATAGTCGGGGTGGGTGAGCAGATGGCATTCGCGAAAACTACACTTCAGTTCATCAAATGCCCGCTGTGCAGCATTCGACCAGCTGTACCGGATCGCAGGTGATACTAGGTCGGTCAGGGGCACCTCAACTGTGGCGAATTTTGGCACATAATATTGTGGAGCCAATTCACAAGCCCAACAAACCTCTGCAGCTATTTGCATGTCTGGGATGGGGGCTTCCCGTTGATCAGCTGTAATTGCTCCAGGGATGGTTGGTTTCCCCGCCTGTCCATGATGTGCTCTAGGTATGGGAGCTTAGTCATGCTGACATGGCACTTGTGGGGTGCACATTTGAGTCTGTGAATCTCGAGTCACTCGACCACGAGTGCAAGGTGGTGGGCTTGCTTCTCCCACGACTGGGGCCATATCACCACGTCGTAGAGGTATGCGTTGATGAACAGGCCAATCTACCCATCCAACTCCCATGTCATGAGCACCTGGAAGGTCGCAGGGCATTCTGCAGGGTGAAAGGCATGAAATAAAACTGGAACCACCAGCCATTCGGCATGGTAAATGTGGTTTGGGTCTGTCCTCAGGTCTGACGGAGATTTGCCAAAAGCCGGATTTGAGGTCTAACGAGGGGAAGACTTTGGCCTATCCCAACCCTGCTAGCATGTCTGCGATGTTTAGCAATGGTAGGGGTGCATTCACAGTTAGTTTTTTCACGGGATTGAAGTTCACACAGAATATTAGTGTACCATCTTTTGTGCCCACCATGACTACTTGATAGTTGTGAGGGCTTTCACTAGGCTCAATCACACCATCCCTGAGCATGTCCATGACCTGGTCTAAATTAGCCTGTCTTGTGGGACCATCATAGATAATGAGTCTCACAAAAACTGTGGCATCCGACAAGGTCGGGATCTCGTTCTGAGTGATGATTGTTTGCAGCAACAAGTCTGACACGACAAACACATTGGTGTGTTGGCTCAACACTGACTGGAACACTGGTGCGTGCTAGGGAGGGACCCCTTGACCAAATTCGTCCAGGGGGCGGAGTCTTGATGCCGTAAGCAGTACATCGGCTGGCAGTGCCGACATAGTCGCTCCTTGCTTACCTCATTGTTGGCATCTTGCTCGCGCAGCCAAGGATGACCCAGGATGATGTCCACCCTCAGCCCTTCTACCACGAGGGCGATGGCAGTAGTGGCCAGGTCGCGTAACTGGATGTTGATGGTAGTCCATCCACGGATCCCACTGGCGGAACCCTGGTTGTGAGGCGTAGTAGCCTCGGTTCTGCCGTCAGCTGGCGGGCCGGCACAAAGTGGGCAGCGATGAAGTTGTGAGTCACCGCCATGTCTATCAGGGCCACCTTCTGCGGCACGTTGACATCCACCGGGATACACAGTAGGTCCCTATCACTTGCCAAGATGTGGCCCAGGAGAGGGGTGTTGTCGGTCCCTGTGTCATCATGGAATGACGCTAGCTAATAGTCTCCAAGAGGGTGGCCCAGCCTGTCTGGCGCCCCCTACTGTCCGTTTCCTGGCTGCATGGTCCTCGCCTGGCGGGCAAGTAAAGTATGAGGGGGCACTCCCGATGCCAGTGGTAAGCGCCCTCGGGGCAGTATTGGCATTTGGGCGGGGGGTCACCCGGCCTGTGGCTACATCCACTTCTGTTCAACGTGGCCTGTCCGTTGGGCCCTGGATGTTGCGAGTTTGGCGACTGGGCCAGCACTGGTGCTGGAGACTGGAGTGGCAGTGGTGTACTGTACCTCACGATGACCAGGGCGTCTATAGGGTCGACATCGGGTGGGGCCCTCCAGGTCAAGGGAGGCGTAAGCATGGCACGGCGTACATAGCTCTCCTCCAGGTCACGTTCCACCGTGCACATCTGGCTGATGAAACCTTCCACACACCGGTGTGTGTTGACTGACAAAGGAGTTGACGGAGCTCTGGGTGCAGGAGCTTAAGGATCAGTTAGAGGACAGTTTCTTCTCTCTCGCCCTCCTGCAGATGGTGGAACAGGCACATCTTCTACTTAATAAACGCCTCTGCGCATTCGCCCTCTGCCTTTTGCTAACACAGTTCTGTACGGCACATGACTCTTGCTTTGGCATCATTGAACCAATATTGTATTGCCCACACAAACTCTGACCACTGCATCCCGAATGCACCAGTGTGTAACCACCAATCCCTGACACTGTCAGGGTACTGGTTTGCTGCGCTGCTCGACCACTCTTCTGTAGGAATGCCATGCCTTGAGAACTTTTCCTTACACTGTCCCACAAATTCCCCAGGGGCCTCCCAGAGCTGACCCACGAATACTGGCAGTGGGAGTATGGCGTCGGACTCCCTGGTTCACCTAATATGTTCGGTTTCAGCACTACAACGTCCAGGTGGGTGCGTGGCGCAAAACAAGTTTTGCAAGCAAAGAATCTGCGGGTGAAGAATACGCGTTCACCCGGGCTGGCGCAGTCACTGTGTTTGCAGCGGTGTCACCCCACACAGTAAGCCACTTTGCCAGTCGGTTCAAGACATACCAATGTGGAGCACTGGCCATGTGGTTCGGAAGCCGGATCAGTCCAGTCCTTTAGCCTCTTTAATGCCCGTGCACACCCACACCTTGCTGTCCATACCTATGGCGTGGTTCCCCGGCAGTTGGAAGGGCATATGCACGCGGCGCACACATGTGGACCAGTGCCCTTCCCTGAACTCATATTGTGGTTTCCCGGACACCAGCAGGTTTTACAGTTAACGTTACTCCATGCGCGGCCTAGGTGTCAGTGAGCCCAGCAGAGCAGAGAGCAAAATAACAGTGTCTCCGCGCTCACAGTATCACTGTATCTCGCACACACTGTACTCGCGTTTCGCTGCGTCGCTCAAAGACAGCCACACGTTGCAAGGTGTCATTTTGTTAATGGGATTAACACATGAGTCAGTAGATGGTGTAATCTTCCCATGGTGCCATGCCATGATTTCACACACGGCCACATGGTGAGCACAGACTCTCTCTCAGGTTGCGGCGTAGCCATGTGACTTGCAACAACACTAATACATAAAACTCATCAGCTCAGTTGTTGGCCATGGAGCAGGCCAAATGCAAGTACAGGGCGGATTACTGCTTAAACTTAGCAAATAAGCATGACCACAGTCTTATTAGATCCAAAGTCATCTGGCATTTATTACAAATATAAAGTCATTAAACTGCGCAAAGTGCTACATGAACTTAAAAGCAAATTAAATGGTACATTAATTAATTAAATGGCATGAAGATATCATTTGCACGAGACCTCGCCTCAACCAGCATGATACTACACTCAATTACATGAAAGGTCAAAGCCTGTAGGCGGAAGCTGGTTAAAGGATAACAAATGACTGAAAGGAACAAGTAACTAAGGCTTCAAAAGTGCTCACATTACCTTGAACAGCTGATGCAAGAACGTGCACAGGAGTGCACTGCAAAATTAATACAACAGCAGCTTACTTACAAAATTACAAAATGTACACAGGAGTGCACAGCAAACAAACACAAGAGATCTTACACACTAACAAAACCCCCTGCTGGTGTTCTTGGCTGCTGTTACCATATGGCATGTACGGGAGTGCATGCCAACAAATACGTCAAAAGAAAACCTTACAAACTAATTACAGAACATGCACAGGAGTGCACGGCAAAACACTTATATAAACTTTTAATGAAAGTCTTAACCTAACTAGAGCCCTTGTCCTCTTTGGCCGTAGCCCACCTTCGATGCACTTAGCACACGCATCACACGGCCCTGCGCCTTGTGCATGTATGACCCATGAGGCCTATGCCGGCAGAGTGGCAAGGTCGGATGACAACCTATGAAGATGTGGCACCACTGCTGACACAGATCTCCACATTTCTCAACTCCAGGAATTTGTTTCTCTTGTTAGAAAATTCTGATGAGTGTAACGTGCTAACATCAGGACATTTTACATTTTCTTGTTGGTGAACCCCGAGTTGGGATATGGAATTTCCTTGACCAGTCACAAATATATTCCCTTTACGAATTGATTAAAGCATTAGTTGTGGCATTTTGGTAATAAGAATTATTTTGTTTTCTTTCTGTAATTTTTTAATGTGCATTATATCAGTAATTAATTTTTTTAATCAAAAGTATTTATTTTTGGTGGGCAGGATGTTTATGCCATTAGGTTTGTGCCAGTAAACTGTTTGACTTAGTATATTTGTACATTGTGCATACTGAATGGGACATTAGAGTGCAGGTTTCAAAGTTAATTGAACTGTGTCATGACATCTGGTATGTGGCAAAATGAAAGTGTGCATGTGCACAGACCACAGGAGATGACTGTATTTTGGGGTAATGAGACTGCTGTAACACAGGAAATATTGCATTGAAATAATATTATCTATGTTTAATTGTTTATTGCGGAGAAACTCACCAATTTACCACTAAAAACAGTTAGCCATATCCCAAATCCATACATGATCATATACACTGTTGTAAAATGAATATGGATTAAAAGCAGTGTGAGGCAGTGTATTCCCTGTAACTGATTTTAAACATGTGTTGAGGCAAAATTCATACCAGAGATGGCTGGAAGACCTTGAATGATTTAATTTCTGGCAGACACACCAGATCTGTGAAAATTTTCATGCTAGAGCATCAATAAGGCTGAAAGTAAAAAAATATTTATTACAGAATTATCATGTAAAGGAGGTAACAAATAACCAATGAAGGACTAGGACTAAAAGTCCAATTGTCATGAATACATTAATTCTTCAGTCACAGTCAGGAGAGAATTGCAGTGTGCCAGTCCAGGACAGTTGAGGATACCTGCCTCTCATGACCTGGGTGATGTGCAAAGAGAATAAATATACAAAAACACAAATTGCTTCTTTTTAAATCACGAAAAACACATTGGTTTCATTTATCACACATATTTGATTAAAATAAACTTGTTGCATGTACGTGGGGTGTGTTAATTATTTATGTTGTCCTGCTGTAGGTCAGTAAGCTGAGGGTGTTCAAAAGAGTTTGATCAATTACCGGACTGCAGGGATAGGCATCCTACTGAAAATTAAATATTAGTGTGGCCAATTGGCCTAGTGAGTTTACTGGGCCCTAACAACACTTTCATTGCATATGCAGCTTTAAATGCTGATCACTTGATGTGCTGAGTGTAGAGTGCTCTCCCTACAATGCTTCAGTTTTCTTACTGTATCATAATGCGTGACGAGCTCTCTTGTACACTTCCCATGGTCTGTCCACTCTTGAAGGTGTGCTGTGTGGCTCTTCTTGTGTGTGCTAGCCTCACCATTCTTCGTCCAGAAAGATAGGAGAGAGACGCTCTGCCTCTGCATCCACTCTTACTGGTAAATTTAATGTATTTTTGTGTGCTTATGTAGATTTCTCATCATGTTACTGCAGCAGCTGAAGATTTTTTCCCTGTAATTCTGGGTGAACTGCTCCTTGCACTGCTCATACATTCATACTTATGTACTAATACTTTTGATTGGGGTCATGATTTTCTTGAGGGAACTGCTCTCCTTGTAATCATGATATGTTGGTGCCTGTAGATCTGGTTGTCCACCTGCAAATAGAAGATGTGCATGATAGCTTATCATCAGTAAGACCAAACCAACTTTCTTGAACCTTACACCCTAATTACTGTACCAGGTATTCATGTTGAGAGTGGAAACGTTTTTGATAGTCAATGATACAGTACTTTCTGTTAAATGGGTTTGTTTTCTTCTGGAAAAAATTTCCTGAGCAGTGGCGTAGCACAGGATTTTGACTTAGGGTGCAAGTCCTTGTCCAAATTAATAAAATGTGGGTCCAAAGTTTTTTCCCTAAAAAGAAAGTGAATTTTTACTTTGAAGTTTACTTTTTTTTATTTGCAACTGTAACAGCCCAAATGGATGCACTATAATGAGATGTCCAGTTTGGTTTACACAGTCTGCACAGGATGTTCTCTACCCTACTCCTTGCAATACACAATCCAAATTTTACCACTAAACACCTTCCTGAATGGGTGTCTTGCTTGAGATCAGACAATGGACAAAGAATAAAGAGGAAAATCTTGACTCCTGGCATTCTTCAATGCACATATATATGGCATACGTCAACACTTCTCTTTCACCCCAAAAATGTACATTTATAATTTTTTTTAAATAATTTTGGGTAGGGAATGTTAGGTATATCAGCTTATTATGATCCTACACCACTGTTTGTTTGGCATCTGGCCTTGCTTCATTGTGCTGGACTAGTCTTAATGCATTTTGTTGGTGTGTTGCACCATTTTAACATGGCCAATACTGGACCTGTGTGTGCCAGTCGTAATTTCTTTAGCTCTGTCTCTGTTATGTTTACTGTAGCTTCTGTCTTGTAAATGAATTGGATTCTGAGAAGACTGATTTGACACATCAAGTAAAATTTTCAGATTCCTTGCCTGCAAATGGTGGTCCATTTTTGATACTGCCTGGTTGTAAACTGCCTCGTGCAGCTCCAAGAAATCAGAGTAATTGTCCACAACAAATAAGAACTGTTGTCCATCCAGCTCAAACAAATTCATGACTTCTTTATGCTATTGTCTTGTGGATTCAATGTGCTACTGGGGTGAATGTTGACAGGGTTGTTGGCTAGGTTGGTATGTCAGATATATCATGCAGGTGTCTTGTGTTTTTAATTTACTATTTCACAATTGGTTTGTGTACTATTTCTTTTTCCCATATTAATGTTTCTTTCATTTCCCTGTGATTTGCATGTAATTTATGTAATATGCACACTATTTGGATCTCAATTAATCTCTACAATGGGAAAATTGTCATATGTAGGAGAGGGGTTGTCATCACTGATGGTCACCCCTTGTGGTCACCTGTATTAGCTCCTGTGGTGTTGCATCCCATCCTGTTGCATCTGCTTCGTCTTTTAATGTCTTTGATATCATGCTTGTGAACTATCTGTGTGCTTCTTAGTAATTGCAATCTGCCTTGCCTGTATACAATTTCTAGTGTTGAGCATATGCTGGTGTTTCAGAGTTGTCTGTAAAGTGGGTTTTTTGAAAATGGTCTCCAGTAGTTTATGGTACGTGTACACCACTACAGCATTTGTTTTATTCCAAGTGTAACATTGAAACATCTTACATGCAAGAGTATACTGTCAATGCATGGTGCCCACAGTGCCAAAGACATCCTTGTGTGTTAGCTATTGGATGGGTTCACAAACTGTTGCCAGGGTGCTGTAAGGATTTTGTCAAATGGTTATGCATCTTTTGATCTCTAGAGACTGGTATTTCTTGAATGGTATATATCTTACGTGGGTGTGGTTTCAGTCTGCTACTTTTGACATAATGTCCAATGTATTTAAATTATTCATACTACAAACCAAGCATTTCTTTTTTTTTTTTTTTTGCTTACAAACAAAAAATGCCAAGGTTAAAGTTTTTTTTTGTTCGTTTGCTGAAACATCTTAGTAGATTATTTTATGATCTACTTGTGCTTCCTCTTCCGTTTGTCCTTTTCCATACACTAAGATGTTATCCACCACTATTTCATCTCCAGAAGCACTCATGGATGATATTTGTCTCTTCCCCAAGGGCTTAGTCTAACACTCTGATTATCTTTTCCAGAGGATTGGCTTTATCTTTTTCTTTTGCATTCTTTCAATCCTAGAGTCATAACTAAAGGTAGCCACTGTGTTCATTGTTTGGTTGTTTTCAATTTCTGTATTTAGTCAAAAAATATTTGTGTTTTCATTAATGTTTCCTTCTTTTAATAGTGATGGCAAGCATGATATTTGTAAAACCATAAGAAATTTGTGGTGTGAACTGATGTTTTGCTGTTTAATTTCACAGGTATCTTTATTTGCTCAGATTTGTAATCATTGCTGAACTGGATTGCTCCATAATCACCCTCCATTATCGCACTTTCCTGGCACTATTTTATTCCCATGTGAATATTAACATTTCATTTGCTGAAGTTTGACACATTGCTGCTACTATGTTTATGTATGTTCCACACTGACACTTTGTCATCTGACCTTGCACCATAGATTGGCAGATGGCTAAAGCCAACAGTGAAAAGGATTTTGTTAGCAAGTAAGATTTTTGATGTATTTGTTTTTCCATGCTCTTTTGTGTGAATTAGCATAGTGTGTTTTCCTTCCATTTTGATCATGCTTCATACTCCATGCACGGGGCCTCCACTTTCGGTGCGAGCTAGTGTCCCCGCTTCCGACAGCCATTGGGCAGTCTCTCCACAGAGCTCAAGCTGGACTGCTGGTGCCGTGTGGCCTGTGGGGTCTCAACTTTGTTCGCACCAATGTGTTAATTCTGTCTGGTAATTCATGTTCTAAAACCTTCACAATTTTGCCCCCGCAGCCGGCCTAGTCCTTTTATTTTCTTGGAGGGCCCTTGAATAATAATTTTGCCTTACGGTTTTTTTATACGTAACTTTGTATATCTACCTTACATTGGTTCAGACGAGGCCTCTTGTAGGTGTTTTTGTGCTGCAGCACTTTTGTACTGTTCCGTGATTTTGCTTTTGAGTTTGTGTAGCTCCCCACAAATTTTGTCATCATTTTAATGTGTAATAAACACCAAATGGCTCTGGATCTAGCATGCACGTGGTGACACTTAATTCCTACGTTTAAGTGACCAACCTCCCTGTACTTGCATTTGGTGGCCTCTGTGGCCTACAACAGAGCAGAATATTATGTATCGGCGTTATGTGTTTTGCCACGTGGCGACATAACAACCTTGGTAAGAGTTTCTGCTCACAGCGTGGCATGCATGAAATCACATCCTGGTGCCCTGGGACTACATCTGCAACTTTACTGACATCTACCACTTTACCAATTAATACTGATAACAATGTGGCACCTGGCAAGGTGTGGCTAACTTCAACACCTCAAAAAAAAAATGTGAGTACAGAGAACTTGTAAAGGGAACAGGCTATGTCCTGTGCATGCAGACTTTTTCTTTTGCTCTCTGCTCTGTGCTCTCTCCCTCATCAGGCACATTAACACCAAGGCCGTATGTGGAGAGTAACGGTAGCTGTAAACACCTGTTGGTTTCCGAGAAAACTGTAACATGGGCATGGGGAAGGGTATAGGACCATGTGTGTGTGCTGTGTGGGTGTGCCGTGAAACCATGCTGTTGGTGTAGATGACAAAGTGTGCGTGTATGAGGACACAAATGGGGCCAGCGGACACTGGACTTGAGTCAGGCCCCTGAACGACACGGACAGTGCTCAGCGTTAGTGTGCATTAGCATGACCAGTGAAGCAGTGTGTTGTGTAAGGTGTCACCATTGTAAGCATTGGGACTGTGCCAGTATTTGTCAATGCTCATCTTTCACATGTGGGTTCTTCATTTGTGAGGCATGCATCAATCCGTGCACCAATCCAGAGGTAGCAGTACCGAGGCAAGACTTGCTTCTTGGGCCATGTGCTTCAGGGGTACTGGGCAGGCTGCCTCCCCCAGGGACAACCAGCTATGATCCTTCCTCTACAACAACGCAGGTGTAGACATCATCTCTTTCTGGGGCACATCTCTATGAGCAATGGGGGTCTGCTGCACATCCTGGTGGATGACGATGGGCAACAGAGGGTAGCCCTGGTCTACACAGCAACAACGCACAACTTCATCGCCTCCCACCTCGTGCTGGTTCTCCAGCTGACGGCGTAACCAGGGCTGTTCTGCCTTGCCACAGGGATCCAGGAACCAACCACTAGCACCATTACCGTCTAGATACAAGGCCTTTCCACCACTACCACTGCCCTTGCAGTAGCAGGGCTGCGGAGGATGTCATCCTGAGTCAGACGTAGCTGTGCAAACAAGACGCCAGCAACGAGGTAAGCAAGGAGCAACTCCATGTCGGCACTGCTGGCCAATGTACTGCATATGGTATCAAGACCTCCTTCCCCACCCCCTCAGGGGGATTGTGTCACTGGACGAATTTAGTCACGGGGTCCCATCCTAGCACGTATCAGTGTTTCAATCTGTCCTGAACCAACACCCTGATGTGTTGGCAGTGTCAAACTCATTGTGGCAGACCACCACCACTCAGCATGAGATCCTGACCGTGTCAGGCGCCCCAATTTTGTGAGACCCATAAACTATGACGGCCCCATGTGGCAGGCCATCCTGGACCAGGTTACAGACATGCTTAGGGACGGGGTGATTGAGCCTAGCAAGAGCCCGTACAACTGTCAAGTAGTTATGCTGGCCAGAAAAGACAGTATGCTCAGGTTCTGTGTTAATTTCAAGCCAGTGAACAAGCTAACTGTGAACGTGCCCCCACCATTGCTAAACATCTCGGACACTCTGACAGGCCAACGTTTTCTCTGCGTTAGACTTCAAGTTCGACTTTTGGTAAATTCCTGTGAGACCAGAGGACAGGTCTAAGACCATGTTTACCACACCAGACGACCGAAGGTTTCAGTTCTGTTCCATGCTCTTCAGCCTGCAGGATGTCCTGCGACCTTCCAAGCACTCATGACGCAGGTGCTGGATGGGTACATTGACCTATTCACCATTGCGTACATTGACGAATGGTGATATGGTCTGTCATGGGAGGAGCACGCCCACCACCTCGTGCTAGTGACGAGACACTCAAAACCCACTGCCTCACCTGCGTCCCCGACAAGTGTCATGTTGGCATGACCGAACTTCCATACCTGAGGCACATCGTGAACGCAGACTGGAACCAACAGTCTCCGGACTAGTTGCAGCTGATTGACGGAAACCCCTGCCCCAGGCAAGCAAACAGCTACAGCGGTTCGTAGGACTAGGGAACTGGCTTCGCAACTACATCCCAGACTTTACCACAGTTGCAGTACCCCTCACCGACCTACTGTTACCCAAGTACCAGTACCGCTGGTCGGATGCGGCTCAACTTGCCTTGAACGAACTGAAACGTAGATTCCTCAAATTCCATTTGCTTGCCTGCCCCGACTACTACCGCCGCTTCTAAGTGCAGACAGAAGCAAGCCGGGAGGGTTTGGACGCAGAATTGTCCCAGCTTGACGATCAGGGCGAACGCCACATTGTCGACTATGCAAGCACGAAAAGTGATAAGGCTGAGAGACATTGACATGAATGAACATGAGTGCCTCGCAGTTGTGTGACCGCTGAAATGCTACCACCACCACCTGGAGGGTAGTGAGTTTACCGTGAGGATGGATAACCAGAGCTTGCTCTGATCAAAGAGGGCACAGGGCCAGAAGTTAAAGTTCACCCGTGTGTTCTGGCAGCTCTCCAATCGCTGAACTTTGTAGTTGAGCACGTTCCTGGCAAGTACAACAAGTTAGCGGACTAACTGTCCCACCACTCGAACCCCGATCATCAGGCATGCGACGACACCCATGGGGCAACATCTTCCCCCTGTCCTGTCATAGTAATCAAGTCGACCAGCCCCCAACCCAGCTCCTGGAGGCATTGTGTGCAATGGAACAAGTTAACTCAGGTCAAGCCTTCAATGAAGTATGGCGCAAGGTCCTTAGGGCGCAGGTAACAGATGAGTTCTTGCAAAGCAGGCAGGCAGAGTGCGAGTCCGGGCACCTGGACCATTACCGGTCGGTCGATGGTGTCCTCCAATACTGCGCACACCACGATGACGACACCACGATGACGACACCTCAGCGAGCCACCCTGGTCTCACGGAGACGAAGCTTGCCATGGGCGAACACTTCCACTAGCCCAGGATCGACAAAGAGATGTGCCAGTTGCATTTTGTGCAAGACCCGCCACAGCAATGGCGTGGAACAGCAGCGCCTTAAAAAAAAACCAACCCAGCTGTTCTATGCAGTCACCCTCAATGTTTATAGGCCCTACCCCAGCACCACCATGCGTAGACAGTTCGTCGTCTAGACAGACTTCTTCACCCATTAGGAGGAGGCATTACCCATCAGTAACACTTGGGCTAGCACCATTGCCCACTTGCTGCAGTCAGAAATTTTTCCCTGGTGGTTTTACCCCCGAGTGGTCCTGACCAACAACGGCACCCAGTTGGCGGACCGTAGATGGTGGAGGGACTGCGCTCGTTGGTGCGTAAGGCACCACACCACCCCTGTTGACCACCCACAGGGCAACCCGACTGAGTGCCAGAACCAGGAGGTGAAGGTTCAGTTGCAGGTGTGCATGAAAGAAAATCACACAAAGCGGGACGTATACTTGCCCTGGGCACTGTTTTATTTATGTAAGCATGCCAATGCCACGACCGATATGTTGCCTGCACAGTTACTACAAGGACGGGAGTTACCAAGGCCGGGTCAGCTAGAGCTGCGGGACCAGGAAAAGCCGGAGGAAAGTTCCGTATACTGCGGGGAGAGGATACAGCATGAGAGAGACTTAGCGCATGCCCATCAGGCAGCATACATCGAAAGTCATACACCCACCACCTAGTTCTCTTCCAAGCTTTCACCCGGACAGCATGTGTATGTGTGCAAACAACCCCTGTTAGCAGGGCAGAAACAGTTTTGTGCAGGATTAACCCCCCATTGGACAGGGTCGGGAACCATTGTAGACCCCATGGGTGCTTCATTCTACATGGTACAGCTTGGTGGCTGCAGGCCAAAGAAAATCCACCACTATGTGCATGCAACAAATAACTTAGATAGTGACCATGCCGGGCCAGGTGCAGATGACCCCTCCAAGCCACACAACCCAGAGGGCGATGTGGATTTAGTCACAGTGTTTGCGACTCCCACCTGCACCAAACCTCAGGACAGCAGTGTCGACACACCAGTTACGCCCACAGGCTTTGTGGGGTTTCCGCCTGAAGGCTTCATGCCTGGGGACATTAGGTTCACCACCCCTACTTGTGCAGGGACTCTGCGGGATATAGACTGTTCCTCAATCTCATCCCCGGATTTTGTGGGTTTTCTGCTAGAGAACTCGGAATTTAGTGCTGAATAGACATCCCCAGATTTCACGGGTTTTACTGCTAGAAGACTCGGAGTCTATTGTCGAGTAACCCCTGTCATGTGACCAGAAACACCTGAGACACCCTGGTTCTATTGGCTGCCGGACGTGTCCCTGGACGACTCTGTCCTTCACTGCCTAGTAGTCGAGATGGACAATGAGGTGGACTTGTGAGATGCAGGGTACCTGCAGCATCACAGACTTCTCAAGGGATAATGCATCCAGCGACAGAGGGGAACTCGGGCTAGGTATGGGTGCAACCCTGCTTCCCGCAGAGCTAGGAGTATCTGAATATGTTGTACGCAGCACATAGATGACACCCACCCCTTACCTCAGGAGATACAATACTAAGGCGCTACAACCTATGCATCCACTGCTGCAAGTGGGCCCACTGCTGCTGTGGCACCCCCCTTCCTTCTCGCCCACGACATACATTAGTTAGTAATAACTAGCGCCACACCGACCTCGCATGTCAGGATGCGTGTATTCTGGTCTTGTGCGCTCGTGCCCACAACAGCCTAGTGGTGGAGGGACATTTGTCATCCGACCTTGTACCTCAGCCGGTTTAAGCCAGTCATGAGTCACAAGTGCACGAGGTGCACAGTCGTGTGATGCATGTGATGCACGTGTTGCATGTGTTTGGTTCATCAACACATGTGCAAAGTGCATCGAAGATTGGCAGACGGCCGAAGCCAACAGTGGAAAGGGTTTTGTTAGCAAGTAAGGTTATTTATGTATTTATTATGTACTCCTGTGCACATTTTTGAGAATTAGTGTAGTGTGTTTTCTCTCCATGTCGATCATGCTTCATTCTCCAGGCATGTCATTGGTACAGGGTCTCTACTTCCGGCACGAGCAAGTGTTCCCCGCTTCCGATGACCATTGGGCAGTCTCTCCTCAGTGCTCTAGCCAGACAGCTGCGTGCCGCATGGCCTGTGGGGATCTCAACTTTGTTCACACCGATTTGTTAATTCTGTCTGGTAATTAATGTTCTATAACCTTTGCTATTTTGCCCCCACAACTGGCCTGGCCCTTCTGTTGACTTGGAGGGCTCTTAAATAAAGTCGCCTTAGGGCTTTTTTTCCAGACATAACTTTCTGCATTTACCTCGGGCTGATTCAGACAAGGCCTCTCATGTAAGTGTTTTTGTGCCACATCGCTTTTGTACTGATCTGTGATTTTGCTTTTGAGTTTTTGTAGCACCCGGCACATTTTGTCATAATTTTAATGTGTAATAAACACTGGATGGCTCTGGATCCAACATGCATGTGGTTGCACTAATTCCTACATTTAAGTGATTAACCTCCCTGTACTTGCATTAGGTATGCTCCATGGCCTGCAACTAAGCAGAAGAATATGTAGAACTAGAAAAACAGTATAGTAGAAAGCCTATGATGATGTTCAAGTAAACAAGTTTAAGATTATCAACAGTGTTGTAATCTATAACGTTTTAGCAGGATTTGCTGTACCAAATAGTATTTGATGTCATGTCAAATTAAAGATTTAATAGTTAGCAGCCAGTGATGTCAAATAATAAGTACTCACAAAAAGTCTCATAAATTTTTTATGGTAAGAGATAATTGTAATTTTAGTCACAACAAAATTTGGACGAGCATATAATTCAAAACTAAAAGTTTGCATTGAAAATAATTTTTTCAAGCAGAATTTTCTATTTTAATTAAAATTGCCGACAATTACCCAGTGTGCATAAATGATGTAAATATAATTTTTTGGAGTTGTGTGATGTTTAATTGCTTTAACATATAACGTGTACTGCATGTAGGTAACATGGAAAGATGTATGCTGCTCTCATTGATTTGATGACTGGCACTGTAATTATAAATTTGTTTTGTAATAAGGCATTCATCTGCTACATTATGTTAAATAGTTTTTGTGTATTAATGTACGCAAACAAAATTTAACCAATTAATAGTTCTCTCAGTCTAGCAATGAAACTCGCAGCACTTTTTCTGCTGGTCAGAATGAAATACTATATGTTTTCCTTGTTATAAGTGTGCGAGGCTTGAGACCAAATGCTACTGTGTCTGTTTTTTTAATGTTTGCCTGAACACACATTTTTTGTATTTTGTTACTATATTAATTTATATATGCAACTAATCAAGATTTAAATTTTTTGTGAGTTTTTTATTTTTTACAATTTTTTTTAATGTAAGTCATTATTCTGGCTTGAAAAATAACTCCCATTTATACCTATTTAAGCTTTGTTAAAGGTGAGATTTTATTAAAAAATTTGTGCAGAGTCCAGCAAAATAAAAAAAAATGTGCGCATTAATACTACATTATTTTTAAAAAATGTAATTTTTACTACAGCAAAAACTTTTTATTAAATACTCCTAGCCATTTAAATGCAGTTAACGTGGACTTGTCTTATTTTTCTCTGGCAAGTTCATTTGCTGTATCAATTGCCTGCGGAAAACACACGTTCAGTCAGTTATGCTGACCTCTAGCGAGCAACTGCTGAAGTGCAAAACACTTTGGTCAGTGCTGCTACCACGAGGTGAACAGCGGGACCATGCCTGCAGGAAAAAGAAGAGCATGTGGTGTTGTGTGCTTTTCTCGAATGTAAAAACTGCCATAAGAGGTGATTTTATTTCATCACACACACGCACAGATAGACTAAGAATGAAGCATAAACCCGTTGAATGCATTTCAGCATTGCAAGATCTCAACATAGTGACACTAAAAAATAGAGGGAACACCATTAAAATGTTACAAATAAATACTTCGCAGAAAACTGGGTGTGCACCAGCTACTACTGGGATTGGATACCTTTTTTCTTGTGTAACTTGGTGGAAAAAATTTTTTTTAGGGTAGAATACACATAGGGGACAGCAAAGTAAAAATAGAAGTACGTCAAACTAAAGAAGTGACTGTTATGCTTTAGATTTGTTATCTTTTTTACTGAAAATGGTTTAAGATATATTGAAACATATTGAAATCAGAATAGTTATTTAGAAAGATATCTTTCTAAAAGTATAGAGGTATGNGTTTAAGATATATTGAAACATATTGAAATCAGAATAGTTATTTAGAAAGATATCTTTCTAAAAGTATAGAGGTATGTAACCAATAATACTACGTTTTCAGATTTACTCCTAACTCTGATAAATATATGTGGTATCACTGGTTACCTTTTTCACTCTTTTGCTTTCACTGTTAATATTATTATAGTTGTAACAAATTTTTCTAAAGAAATTTCTCCAAGCTGCTACTGTGTTTTCTTAAGCTTACAATTAAAAAAAGTCTAAAATCAAGTTATTTAAAAAAATGATGTGATATGTTTTTTTAAAATTTATTATTACAATGCTTTATCCAAAACATATTTATGATTACATCTTGTAAGTTTTAATGTATGTGTTAAGTCTTTGTCTTCATCATATTTAAGAGGAACCATAAAATTTCAAGGTGTATTTACAAAACATAATGAAACTACTTGATTTAATGTATATTTGCAGCATGTTCTTTGGCAACCTGTTTGTCTACTTCAAGTTTCAAGGCAAGACGCACATAGACCACAATACACGGCTAATGGTATTCATTGTACTGATAGCCTTGGCAGCAGTGGGTGTAGTGTTTCTGCTACTGTTACGACCTGCCCAGAACGCAGATGGAGAATTGGCTGGCAGAGATGACCATGGCCCATTGTATGCTCTACAGAGGGCGTTCGCCCTCTTCACCACAAAAGAGATGTCATTTCTTGGTGTCACCTTCTTATACACAGGTATCAAAATTGCAAATCATGGAGTAATGCAGAAAAATTTATCGTAGTTAACATGAGACCCGTATCACTACTCTGAACTCCCATAGTATTACTCTGGGTACTACTGATGTCCTAATGTTACCTGCCTTCACTACATCCTGAAGCACCATGTTGAACATCTAGCATGCTTCCCACATACCAGGTTGACAGTGCAGTACTAGTGCTGTACATTAATCTGTGTTGTGTTATTATTTCATATATGTAAGGACATGTATAGGTATAGTAATAAGCATCCAGCAGTAGGTTTAAAAGGAAAATTAAGATAAAGGTACAGCCATGTGTATAGGGAAATTCTTTCTAAAATGCTTATCCATGCATAGAGGATATCAGAAAAGTCTTTCCCTGATTACAAACTTCATTTATATCCACTATATGTAAAATAGAGATGTGAAACCGGTGCTAAAATATTTACAAAATAACAAAATTTTTGGTTGAAACAGGACAACACAACAGTAAGTCTCCACGTGGGCACCCTTGATAGCATGTAGAACATCTAGTTGATATTCAATTCCTGTCCATACATTAGCCAACATCACAGGAGGGATCAATGCAATGACTGTGGATATCCGTTGTTACAGAGTTGCAAGATGTGATACACGAGTTCTGTAGACATTGTCCTAGACATAACCCCATAGAAAAGCATATAATAATGTTGTCAGCAGAGCATGGAGGCCAAACAAACTGTCAGAACCGTGCATATAGTATATTAGGTTTTCACATTTAGCTTGTTGTTCCGTTTTATTTGACTCTATTCCTTCATGGAATTTTCTGGCTTTGTTCATATATATATTTTACTACAGCATACCTGGCTAGTCTTCTGTCTCATGTCTTGTAAAACTACTGTGTTGGAGCGAGTTTCTTTGTTGTCCCATTTTGTTCCTACATATTTTTCAAGCAAGTTTCTAGTCTGTGTTGTTTTCTGTGTGTTATCTGTGGGTCGTGTGTATGTGTGTGTGTGTATATATATTTATACATATATATANTCTGTGTTGTTTTCTGTGTGTTATCTGTGGGTCGTGTGTATGTGTGTGTGTGTATATATATTTATACATATATATACATATTTACATATAAATACATACACACACACACACACACAGTAACTAGTTACAAAAAAAAAATATATTTTTTTTTTGTAACTAGTTGTTGTTCTGTTTTTTGACTTCTTGGAATTTTTCAGTGTTTTATTTATACATGCATTAATTTTCTCATCCATAGGTTACTTGTCTTATTTAAGAATTTTTTCGTATTCATTCTTGTTTTTTCATGACAGACATCTGCATCGCCTTATTTAAGAATTTTTTCGTATTCATTCTTGTTTTTTCATGACAGACATCTGCATCGCAATGGCGAATGTCCAAAAATTTCCGTCTAGTCATTCGCCTTTGGGCTGCCTCTAGTACACACTGATGACACCCCACCAGGGGGTTCTGAACCCCAGATACGCATATTATGCCAGTTCACTACACCACTTACAAAAAAAGGTCACCTTGTCAGAAAAAGCAACACATTTGAGATAGCCATTATCGCCCTCAATATGTGAAAAAATTTATACTGCAAAGTTATACTGACACGTGGTATTATTGGGCAACAAAGCCTGAAATTTTTACTCTTTGTATGCACGAAACAATAAAATTTTGTGTTAGATAACACAAAGAGAACTTTTCGGCATCTGTAATTCATATGAGGCCCTACGCACCAATTTCATGGGACTTCGCACAAAAGACACTCTCACTGCTTCCACCTTTTCAGCTGAGATTGATGGGGGGCCAGTTCTTGGTAAGTCAGCAACAGATCTTGTGTGCTTGAACTTGTCATACCACGACTTAATGCTCTTGACATCGGATGGCATCTTTCCATACATTTTCTGAAAGTTCCTCTGCACAGTTATTTGTGACCAGGTCTTGTGGTACCAGAATACGCACTGAGCTTTTTCCAGATTTGTAAACATGTCTGGTTTCCTGGACACTACAAGTGCTACACTATAGCCACATTACTTAAACCTGCAACAAAAGTCTTGGTTAGTTTTCAAACATCTTTATCTTACAAATAGTACATATAAATAAAGTTTGTAATCAGGGAAAAACTTTTCAGACATCCTGTACAAGTGTCACATTTTGTATAAAATAAACTTTGTTGAAAATAATTAATTATATATTAATGAGATAGCAGTATTTAATCTGAACCCTGCATTGATTATTTTATCTTGTGGTAGTGATTAATACTCATTGTCACAAAACACAAGACTCCAAGATGTAGCAAGAGTTATTCAGAATATTTTCTGACTACCTAAGTATTAATTTGAAAAGTGTAATAAGCTGACATTATTATTGTGAATAGTTTAGCTTTCATTTTTTAATCTTTCCCAATTATCCCCAATCTTTTAAGATTGCATTTTATTATAGCATTCCCAGCTCTGCGTTTCTTGCTCTTAATGAGAAGACTGCCTAGCAGTGTGCATAAAAGGCTTGGTTTTATTGCATCCTATGTAATGTGTACTAAAATGTGAATAAAGCCATGCCAAAAACCAGTTAAACTTTAGGTTCGTTTCTCGGATAACAATTAATATCTGTAATTTAAGTAGCCCTTAGCATTGTTACCCTATTTCATGATGTGCACTTCAGAAATTAAGTTAACATAGTTATTTTCAAATTATTAGCTAATCACATGAAAGTTGAAAAGAAAATATGTTCTCAAAATTGAAAAGAATATATCTTCTCCATTCAAAATAACTTGTGGTAGTGTCTGTAAATCTACAAATTGGGTTTCCACGAGTGAAATTTAAAAATGGTGTCGCAGAAGCGTCCAAAAATTATTAAATTAATTTTGGTTTCTGTGCTCTCAGAAAAATTATAAATGACTTATCTGCATTTTTTATTTTTTTTTATTTTTGATGGTTTGAAAAATCTTGAACTCGCTGATGCCGCTAGCATCCTCCAGGATGCTGGGGATGTCTTCTCGTAGTCTTCCCGGCTCATGAGCATAGTATGCAGAAAATTACAGTCTAGCTGCACGTACATGCAACATAGTAGTATATATATTAATATACAAAATTTTCCTTGTGTGCATCATCCGGAATAGGGTTTCTTATATATGTCGACCAAAACGTCATCGTATCGGGACAGCCTGTTATACACTGAAGAGCCAAAAAAACTGGTACACCTGTCTAATATCATGTAAGGCCCCTGCGAGCACGCAGAAGTGCTGCAAGACGATGTGGCATGGACTCGACTAATGTCTGAAGGTATGCAGGAGGCAATTCACACCATGAATCCTGCAGGGCAGTCTACAAACAAATCCATAGGAGTGCGAGGCGGTGGAGATCTCTTCTGAACAGCACGCTGCATCCCAGATATGCTCAATAATGTTCATGTCTGGTGATTTAGGTGGCCAATGGAAGTGTCTAAAGTCAGAAGAGTGTTGCTGGAGCCACTCTGTAGCAACTCTCGATGTGTGGGGTGTCGCATTGTACTGCTGGAATAGTCCACGTCCATCAGAATGCACAATGGACATGAATGGGTGCAGGTGATCGGACAGGATGCTTACATATTTGTCACCTGCCAGAGTCGTATCTAGACGTATCAGGGGTCCCATTTCACACCAACTGCACACGCCCCATACCATGACAGAGCCTCCACCAGCCTCCCCTGTTCACATGTAGGGTCCATGGATTCATGAGGATGTCTCCATACCCGTACACGTCCAGCCGCCCAATACAATTGGAAACGAGACTTGTCAGACCAGGCAACATGTTTCCAGTCATCAACAGTCCAATGGCGGTGTTTGCAGGCCCAGGCGAGGCGTAAAGCTTTGTGTCGTGCAGTCAACAACAGTACACGAGTGGGCCTTCGGCTCCGAAAGCATATATCAATGATGGTCCGTTGAATAGTTCGCACGCTGGCACTTGTTGATGCCCCAGCATTCAAATCTGCGCCAATTTGAGAAAGGGTTGCACGTCTGTCACGTTTAATGATTCTCGTCAGTCGTCGTTTGTCCCATTCGTTCACAATCTTTTTCCGGCCGCAGCGATGTTGAAGATTTGATGTTTTACAGGATTCCTGATATTCAGGGTACACTCATGAAATGGTACTACGCGAAAATCCAAATTTTATCGCTACCTCGGAGATGCTATGTCCCATCTCTCGTGCGCCAACTATAACACCACGTTCAAACTCACTTAAATCTTGATAACTTGCCATAGTAGCAGCAGTAACCAATCTAGCAACTTTGCCAGACGCTTATTGTCTTATATAGGCGCTGCCAAATGCATCGCGTTACTCTGATTGGTTCCATACCTCTGTTATTTGCATACGCATGCCTTTACCATTTTTTTTGGCTCTCCAGTGTATATGGCGAACTTGTAAAAAATTAAAAGTAAATTAAATTAAAGCATTCTAGGCCAAGCCCACACGGTCGGCACCCTGCCTGGCAAAAATCAAGATGGCGAAACTTTCTCAAAATAACTTACTTAAAGATGCATTCGACAAAACCCACCTATCACAAGGGAGCAGCTCACAAATTCTATAACATGTCTTACATGGCAACTGTCAACAAGCTCAAAGTAGCTTATGGTGTATAAATGCGAAACAAATTATCCCTAGATTCGGGATACACACATTTAAAAATTAAACATTATTTAAAAAAATTAATAGGCAGTGCAAAAATAACAAATATCCTTCTTATTGTTGCTATAATAAACAGAAAAATGAGGAATGAAGTAAAATTACTTGTCTGTATCACATTAAAGTTGAAATTAAAAGATTTGGGCGGCTCTTAACGATGGAGGCCTTGAGAACCGATGAGGGTGAAATGAGGCGAGAATAGAGCAGAACCAGAATGCAAGGGTGGGGCAAACAGGAGATCCCTTAGAAAACCCGCCTACCAGCAGCATCGTCCGGCACGATTTCTGATTTGCAAAAACCCAGGAGTGACCCAGCCAGGGAGTCGTATTAAATACATATGAAAAATACCTAAGAGAAAATGTTAGATTTGAGTTGTTACAACACCTAATCAAGTCTGAAGGGTATACATAGTCTGAGATTAAAATCTGGAATGTATCCATCTGCTTAAGTTGGGAAAGCCCACCATAAGCAAGTTGTCAAACTCTTTGAAGAGTCTCATTTCTGCTGCATGAAAGGCAGCTATCATAATAATCCCTGTTCCTTTTACTAACAGAAAGCAAAATAAATCATTCTGGTGTTGACAAATGTTTATCTAACATTTTTTAAGTCAAAAATAATACATGGAACTACTTTCTCTCCATCATTACTGTGGTAGCTGCAGGGAATTATGTTGTCTTGGTTGTAAGTGTAGTAGCAATGCAGATGTATGTTATGGTTCTTGCTTGTTAGTAAATGGCGGCCTGTTTGCCGGAATAGCCAGGGAACATGTGACGATATTTCACTGGTGACGAGGAAGGGATGTGATGAAAGCATAGTATAATTAGTATATGGTTGTTGACGAGTTATAGTGGCAATCAAAAGAGTGTGAGAATTTTGCCCACATGAAGAAGAGGTGGCATTGTATGTGCTCCAGTTAAAGCATTATTTCAAGGCCAATCAAATTAAGGACGAGAATAAAGTGTCTGTGCTAATTATCATTATTGGACCAAAGGTACTTGCGGTGCTCAGTGATTTAGTGTCGCCGGACAGCGTGGATGCAAATTCATATGAAGAGTTGGTTAAAGTGTTAGTAGAACACTATACTCCGCGAAAGATTGTAGTGGCTGGACATTACATTTTTTACAGCAGAGTACAGAAATCTGGGGAAAGGATAGCCGAATTTGTACTGTCTATTAAACATCTCGCAACATCGTGTAAATTTGACACTTTCCTGAGTGAAATGTTATGGGACAAGCTATTTGTGGGAAGAACCGACGAGCTCGTGAGTCAGCGATTCTTGTCAGAAGATTTGTCGTTTGAAGATGCATACAAACTGGCCATTCGGCTGGAACAAGCCAATGACCAGAAGAATGCCTGGGAATTTGGTCCCAAGATAATCAATGGGATTGGTAGGCTAAATTTTTCCCATCGGCGGCTGGGCTCTGGAGGTGACATCAGTTGAAGTGTTCCCTTTGTGGCCAGTGTTCACATTTAGCTGACACCTGTCCTTTCATGTAGGTTGTAACGCCGCAGTCGTCAGAATTGGCAACTGGAAATCACAGCTCGGTTTTGCTCAAATCGGTATAAACATGAAACTTGAAAGGCGCCATATAAAATTTAAATGAATCCAAGTCTCGGTTTAGTTACTGTAATTTTATTTTAACATTCAAAAGAAACAGTTCACACACAAGCTTCAAGTAGGCAGAGTCACGAACAGGCAGTTTCACCAGACAAAACAAGTAAAGAGCAGCGCAACAGTAGTTTATGTATTATTCACGTTTTCAAAACTTGCATCGCAAGAGGAAATTACACAGGCAGGAGGGACGTCAGTTCCCTCCTGGCACCCCAGCGACCTCCCACACCGGTGGAACAATAATTTAGCAGGATAAAGTTTGTAGGTGTGGGGGATATTTGCCACCTCAATGTGTCCTCTTCGGGAGCTGGTTGTCTACTGTTTTCAGGCGATAGGCACTCTGGATTAAGTCGCCTCGTGCTTACCCCCACTCCTCGTTCCAGGGTGCCAAAAACATGGCCAATAAAGGGCATGGCATGGCCCGGAGTCCCTTTGATAACCTGTGCAACTCCCTTTGCAACCACTCCCTACGCCACGCTGAACTNTCGGGAGCTGGTTGTCTACTGTTTTCAGGCGATAGGCACTCTGGATTAAGTCGCCTCGTGCTTACCCCCACTCCTCGTTCCAGGGTGCCAAAAACATGGCCAAATAAGGGCATGGCATGGCATGGCCCGGAGTCCCTTTGATAACCTGTGCAACTCCCTTTGCAACCACTCCCTACGCCACGCTGAACTGCTTCGTAGTAAAAAATAATCAAAGTTCTAAAACTTTCTAGAAGGAAAAAATATCTACTGAAGTTAAAAGTGTCTATCTACAAATGCTGACACGAAAAAAAGCTAAGTTTTCCGAAAAGGCAAACGTATTACCGATAAACCTACTACCATGGACATAACTTCGAATCCTGATAAAATATTACAGAGCCTCGCAAAACAAAATAAATTTAACCAAATATCCTGATAATTATTATAACTGCGTCATTACAAGGTTACATGATATGCTTGTTCCCACAAGGGGCACTTGGCAAGACAGTGTTCATCTAGGGGTAAATAGAAGGATCAAACTTCATCTATCCCCAGGAAGGTACATCAGGTAACGTCCAAAGAAACTGTGCATCCTAATGATATTGAGGTAATGGAGGCATTGCATAGTGAGTACCCTACATATTCAATGTACACAGTGAGGGCTGTCATTACCCCTTCATGTTATAAAGTGCAGCTGAACGTTGAAGGTCGGCCGTTGGAAATGGAGCTGGACACGGGGGCGGCAGTTAGTGTGTTACAAGAACTCGTTTACCAACAGCAGTTGCAACACTTAGACTGCAAGCCAGTGTCAATCCAATTGAATACCTATGGGGGTCAGGGTCTACCAGTGTTACGTCAGGTGATGGTTAACGTGAAGCACAATAACCAATCTGTGAAATTGCCCATATTAGTGGTTAAACAGCTCAGCAAAGATATACTAGCTTTGATAGGATGCAATTGGGTAGAACAATTGAAATTGGATGGGCACTCCATATTTCAAGTCAATTTAAGCTTGCCTAACAAGGCAGCAGAGGTAGTGAGCCAGTTGAGACAAAAGTATGCAGATGTTTGTAAGATGGGAGTAGGTACAATTCCGTGCACAAGTGGAAATGGAGGTGGATCGGTGGGACAGGCATGGGATAATTTATCCAGTTACGGGAAGTGACTGGGCAACACCATTGGTGTGTGTGGAGAAAAGTAATGGGGGTTGAGGTTATGGGCTGACTACAAGGTAACCTTGAACTCTGTACTAGACAAAGACCACTATACTCTTCCGAAGCCAGAAGAAATCTTTGCCTCGCTAGCTGAATGTGTATATGTTCCTCGGTCCTGGATTTATCAACAGCATACCAACAGTTGGAAGTATCAGAGGAGTCGCAACCCCTGTTAACCATAAACACGCAAAAGGGGCTATACAGGTTCACAAGGCTGCAGTTTGCATTGTTATCAGCCCCAGCCCCAGCCATCTTTCAGTCTGTGTTGGAGCAAATTATCAGTGGTATTCCCAGAGTGGTGACCTATTTGTATGATCTTTTAGTGGCGGGCCCTATGTTTGAACTGGCATGGGAAAGGTTAGATAAGGTATTGGCTTGGTTCAAAAGACATAGTGTTAGAGTCAACCTGTCAAAATGCAGATTTTTGGGGTCTCAGGGGACTTACTTGGGGCGTGTAATTGATTGCACAGGAGTTAGGCCATCAGATAAATTATTGAGAGCGATCAAGGAGGCCCCAGAGCCAACCAACAAGGAAGAACTACGAGCTTATTGTGGCTTTTTAAATTACTATGGGTGGTGTATCCCCCAGTCATTCAGCAAACTCAGTGCATTTTACGAGTTGTTGAAACTGAATGTGCCTTGGGAGTGGAATGTTGATATGAGAAGACTTTTTCAAGAGATTAAAGGCTGGTTTTGTCAGTCTAGTTTGCTCGTCCATTTTGACCTGACCAAAAGCCACTCATATTGACTTGTGATGCATCCCCAACAGGCGTTGGAGCGGTTCTGTCGCACCTTGGAGAAAATGGTGACGGTCCTGTTGGATTTATTTCTAAACCACTAACAGCAGCAGAAAAGAACTACTCGCAACTAGATCATGATGCCTTGGCCATTATCCATGTAGTAAAAAAATTTGACAACTACATTTATGGTCGTAAGTTTATTCTCGAGACGGGCCACAAACCACTCACCGCCATTTTTGGCGAGCGGAGTGGAATACCACCAATGGCCACCGCGAGATTACAGTGATGAGCGATAGTGTTGTCAGCGAAACCAGGTGCAGACCTTCCCCATGTCGATGCACTCTCTCGGCTGCCAATGGCTAATGATCGACCTGTGGATTCTGAGGACTTTACATTGTCACCAGTATCAGGGTTCACAGAGACTATCAAATATTTTGCACCTGTCATTGATAAGCCATTGCTTCCTGCAGATATTGGACGAGCAACAAATCGGGATCCTATTCTTGCCAGAGTGAAGGATTTTACCACATGTGGCTGGCCAGCGCGTAACCTCGATGAATCACTGTCCACTTACTTTACTAAAAGAACAAAGCTCACAGTTGAGGAATATTATGTCCTATGGGGACACCTTTACTAAAAGGACAGAGCTCATAGTTGAGGAAGATTGTGTTCTATGGGGAAGTCTGATTACCATTCCAGCATCTTTACAGAATGTTATCCTGACTCTCCTACATGTGGAACATCCTGGTGCTACTCGAATGAAGATGTTAGCATGAAGTCATGTGTGGTGGCCAGGACTCGATGGCCAAATTGAAGATTTGGTGTGGTCTTGTCATTGCTGCCAGAGTGTTCAGTCCTCTGCCATAAAGGTTCCGTTACAACAGTGGCCATGGCCAACACGGAAGTGGCAACGCATACATGTGGACTTCGCTTCAGTGGGAGGTCGAGATTTTCTCATTGTCGTGGATGCCCATTTCAAGTGGGTAGAGGTTTTTCTTATGCGTTCAACTATGGCAGAGGCTACTGTAGCAAAACTCCTAACATTATTTAGCTTTTATGGACTTCCTGAGTTGATAGTTTCTGACTCTGACAATGGCCCCCAATTCTCTTCTGAAAAAATCAAGTTATTCGTAACAAAGAATGGTATACATCATGCCTTGATTCCCCCATATCACCCTCAGTCTAATGGCATGACTGAAAAGATAGTGCAGGATGTAAAAAAAGGGCTGGTGAAATATGTGTGTTGGCAAGAAACAAGAAAGGTCACCCTGTCATTCCAGCATCAGTTGGAATATTATGTGTTCTTATATAGGAATATTCCCTCCTCCAACACGGGATCAACACCAGTATAACTCTTCTTGATGCGGCACCCTCGTTCACAGTTAAATATTTTTAAGCAGTTGCTCAACTATACGATGCAAATGAAGCAGTGTACCAAGCACTGGGCCTGAGGAAGGAAGAGAGGGAGGTGTATGAGCAGAGCCCTTTGCCCTTTTGGACGATTCTACAGTGCACAAAGGCTTTCAAGAGGTTCCAGACGGGGGACTTGACATCACAGGTGAAGCCTCATCATTGCAAGAAGGGTTCCGGTCCGGGGCTTTCCAGGCCGAGTGAAGCTGTGGAGATACATTGCCAAGAAATCTTCGTGCAAGGCGGACAATTCGTAAACCCCAGAGGCTGGACTTGTAACATATGTATATATTGATTGTTGGTATAATGGGGATTCATATTTAGGAGGAAGGAGTGTGGGAGTTGTAGGGAATTATGTTGTCTTGGTTGAAAGTATGGTAGCACTGCAGATGTATTTTATGGTTCTTGTTAGTTAATAAATGGCGGCCTGTTTGCTGGAATAACCAGGGAATATGTGACGTTATTACAATTACTAACTTTACTGGGGGCATGCCTATGTGTCTGTTAAGATACATGCAGGTAGGGTAGTATCATTTTTCAAAGGTTGATTTTTAAAATACTCAGTTTAAACCGTGAACAGCTGTGATCAGTATTTGGTGTGTGTGTGTGACTTTGTACACAAGCCTAGAACACTGGTTTCTTGCATATGTACATTATTTGGAAAAAGGGAGAGTGATTGGTGGGTATCTTGTATCCTTAAGACAGTTGGCCTAAGTCTTCATTATAATGGCATATAAGTTATCATAAAAGAGGACTTACTGTTATTAGCCTGATACATTATGTAGACTTCTTAATTATCACTACTAGGCTGACAGTTTGTTGGAATTGGTCCTAATCCTGGTAATGTAAGCACTTCACAACTTTTTATCCTGATATGTAACCGTATTGTTTTAACATTGCTTTTCCAACTTGGAAGCATTTAATACATCAAAGTTTGTGCTACCATATTCCATTTCTCTTAAGGCATAGATACTTGAGTAAAACAAATAGCATTCTAAGGGCATATGAAGTGGGTGAATAAAGAGTTTGTTTTCAGTGTGTTACAAACTTATTTTATCATTGTGTCTATAGCTGTTTCTGTTAATTTACTTTTCAGTGTCCTTATTCTCTACAAAAATTTGTGTCTACCTTTAACTTGTTATGCTTGACATGAGGATTGTGGGTTTTAGTATTAAGTGAAGTATTCACATTTGTGGTGTAATTTTATATGAATTATGTTAAAATAGTTAGATATATGTTGCCACTTGTATAGGTTTTAGTACTTTAGTGGAGGTCACTAAATAGTAGCTAATAATAATGTCTTAAGGATAGACAGATGGAGTTTCTTAATAGTTTGAGAAGTGCTTTTGTGCTTGTATTCTAGGTATAGAACTGTCTTTCTTCAGTGGCGTATATAGTCCCAGCATAGGATTCACTCTACAAATGGGTGAGAATGTCAAGCAGCTGGTTGGTCTTTCTGGTATTTTCATTGGCCTGGGGGAAGTAATTGGTAAGTCTCATAATTATTAGTGTTTTAAGACTTATGGGTGTGGTATTTGTGTTTTGTAATTGTCGTTCCTAGTTATGTTATTTAGGTTATGTGAATTGCTTGTTACAGTTACAATGCTCTAGAAATTTATGTGCAACAAATCACTATTATTAATACCAAGCTGTCTTAAGTTATACACTGCTATGGACTTGTGGTAATTACTTGCTTTACCCAATGTAATTTTGGCGGCATTACCAGGTCACTTGTATCAGTCATGGCTGTGTCCTAGGTGGTGTTTGTATAATGGAAACCTTACCGTGAACAAGTAATAAAGAAATGTATACTATCTCCTTTAATAAAACTGTTTAATATGTTCAGTTCCTTCACAGTACATAAAAATGGCGACGAGGATGCCTAAGGAACTGTACACGCATGTTGTGTGTTAATTGTTTTGCTTCATTCTCTTCATTCGCATAGTGACTACACAACACAGCGTCGTCCTTCGCAAAATACGATCATTCACACCCTGAGACCTGGGCTGAACATCTGGAAAGATTTCAGTTCTGGCTTAGATTCGAAAGGCCAGATTACGGATGATCAGAAACGAGGATGTTTTATTGAAATGTTGGACGATCATACCATTTGCAATTTTAAGAACTGGATTACACCCAAGACCCTTCTAGACCGCACGTACATCAAGCTCATCAATGTTTTGAACAAAAATATCGTACCTACAATCAACCCCATGGTCTGCAACAATAAGTTTGTAAACAGAAGGCAACTCCCAGGTGAGAAGGTAGTTGTTTACCTGTCTGAATTAAGGCGGTTGGCATCTTCCTGCAACTTTGAGGGCATGACTGCGGCAATTGTGTTGTACCAGTTTGTCTGTGGCCTACACAATTCAGATTTAAAAACCAAATTATTTTCAGAAGAGGAGTTAACTGTGATGAAGGCTGTAGAGGTTGTTCAGTTAGTTGAACACTCAGTGTCATTGAGGTTAGAAATTCGTGCATGGAAGATGTTCACAAATTTCATGCTACTGCATCAGGCAGCCAGGTATTTTTGCTTCCCAGTTTTGATTCCACATTCAACAAAAATGTTACTTGTTTCAGATGTGCTGAGGTAGGCCATACTGCTGCAAAATGTCCCCTTCCCAGAAACAATTTAAAGTGCCAAAAATGTGGTAAAGTCGGACATGTTACAAAAGCTTGTAAGCAAAGGGACAAGTCATCTTTGCGGTCCACAGAAGCTGATCATGCAAATTTTGTTGACAATGTCAACAGTTGCCTCATTCGGGGTTCATTCTACTGCAGTTTTTCCACCAAACGTGGATTGGTCATACCTAGGTGCCCATGTCTCATCACTTCACGATTAAAGCTTATTTCTATTATCTGATCGAGCTTAGAAGCCATATTCTCATGCAATTTGAAATAGATTCTGGTTGTTCGAGGACACTTATAAACCTGGACACGTGTACTACCAATTTTGTAAACTCCGATCATGGCCCTGTTTTGCATCAAATACCAGTTGGACTTAGAACATGGGCTTCACAGTCTTTGACAATTATTTGAGAATTCCAAGTTATTGTAAAATACAAGCACTTTACTTGCAAACTTCCTGTTTTGTCGTGGATGGCATTGGACCAAACCTTCTTGGTCATAACTGGTTTCAGGCCTTAGATATTTCCATTCAAGGTGAGTACTTTTTGTTTCCAGACACATCCTATACTTGAATGTCTAATGAAGCCTTCTTACACACTATCATGAATCTTCCTGCAGTTTCAGGCCATGGTATGGGCTGTTATAAGAGACCTCCCCTTCACATAGATATAAACCCTGCTGTTGCTCCTTTGTTCAGCAAGCTCGATCAGTTGCATTTGCCCTCACTACTAAGATGGAGGAAGCATCTTGAGGCAAATGTGAAGAGAGGGGTATGGATTCCTGTGAACCACACCGGTCCCTGGGCCTCTGCTATTGTCCCAGTATTGAAGTGCAACGGTACCCTTCGACTTAGTGCTGATTACAAAGGCACGGTGAACTGTGCTTTATCTTCAGATACATACAAATCACCAACACTGGATCAGGTGTTGTCAGAGTTGGCAGGTAGTTGCATCTATAGAACCATTGATTTGGAAGAGGCTTACACTCAGATTCTGGTGGATGGAGAGACTTCTCACGTGCTGACAGTGAACACTGCTCAAGGCCTGCACAGTGTTACGCAGTTACCTTTTGGTATTAAGATTGCATCTGCTGCATTTCAAAGGATAATTGATGGTTTGTTGGGACCAGTTAAAGGTACAACAGTAGCAGAATACCATGCTAGGCTTCTGCAAGTTTTGCATATCCTTGGTGATGCTGAGTTCAAGGTTAATTTTGACAAATGCGTGTTGGCAAGCTGCATCTATTGAAATTCTGGGATTTAGGCTTTATGCTAAGGGTTTCCACCCGACCACTGACAAAACTGCTTCTATTACAAATGCTCCCAGTCCATGAACAAAACAGGAACTTCAGTCCTTGTTGGGTTTGATCTAATTTTATGGTAGATTATTCAAAGATAAGGCTATCATATTAGAGCCCTTACACTGCACCACTTGTTAGACTCAAAATCTAAATGGGCTTGGACCACGAAGCACCAAGTGGCACTTCAGACAGTTAAAGATATGTTAACCAGTCACCAAGTACTAGCTCATTACAACCCTGGCTTACTCCTGGTTGTTACTGCTGATGCTTCACCAGTGGGGGTTGGTGCAGTGCTGGCACACATCATACCAGGTACTCAGTCTGGCAAAACAAGAGAGATACTCATTGTCTATGCATCTCAAACACTGTCTGCCACAGAGCAAGTTTACTCGCAACTAGACCGGGAAGAACTTGCTATCATATTTGCAGTTAAAAAATTTACCCCTTACTTGACCTTTCGTCAGTTTACAATCATTACTGATCACAAATCCTTGCTTGACATATTTGCTCCCAACAGGCCAACACCACTGCATTTATCTCCATGAATGTTGAGGTGGACACTCATTATGAGTTCTTTTGACTACGAGTTATGTCATAAACCTGGTACAGCAGTTGGTAATGCAGACTGTTTGAGTAGACTACTTCAACCTACTCCCGGTGAGGATGTATTTCCGGAGCCTGCTGGTGTGCACCTCCTTGAAACTAGAGATCTGCGCTTGCTGTCACCACGAGATATTGTAAGGGCTACGGACATTGACGTGGTACTTCGACAAGTCAAGATCTACATACATCAAGGATGGCCAAGCACAGTACCCACTGAGTTACTTCCATTTTACTTCAAGAGAGCAGCTTTGTCGTTGCACTCCAAATGCATCTTATGGCATGAGCGTGTAGTGATTCCATCAGCATTGCAAGAGACAGTGTTAGACTTAATTCACTCAACACATCAAGGTGAAAACTACAGTAAGGCCATTGCTTGGAGCATTGTTTGGTGGCCAAACATAGACAGTGATATTACGAATAAAGTGAAACTGTGCCAGACCTGCCAAACAGTGGCTAATGCATTCCCCAAGGTCAATTGTGTGTCCATGGCCTTGGGCTGGCTAAGAGAGCCTGGGAACGAGTGCATCTGGATTATGCTGGGCCCTTCCTTGAACACTATTTGTTCATTGTGATAGATGCATATTCTAAGCGGCCAATTGTTAAAGTGGTGTCGAGTTTGACAGCTGCAGTCCTCATTACATACATGCATTACATCCTGGAAGATTTTGGTAAACCCTTGGTGATAGTGAACAGATAATGGACGGCAGTTCATGTCAGATCAGTTTAATGACTTCCTTTGAAGTAATGGTATACATCACCTGTATACCTCGCCCTGGCACCCTTCCTCAAATGGTTTGGCGGAGCGTACAGTGCATAGTTAAAAAGTTGATGTTAAAATTCTCTGATCCAGATATTTATGTTCGTGTCGCTCGTACTTTATGGGCTATGCGCACACGCCCATCCTAGTCTACTGACAAAACCTCTGTCTAGGCAGTGGGTAGGATGTTTCGCACTCACCTTACCCAGCTACGCCCTCCTCTCGAACCGTCTAAACCCGCAACAACGTTCTTTCCAAAACTTCAAGTTGGAAAATTGATCTGGTTTATGAAGCATGGCGTGTGCAAGTCTACTTGGCTACCAGGTGTGGTTTGTGGTCATTCCGGTGCTCGAGCTTACAACATCAAGCTTGACAATGGTGCAATAGTCGAAAACATTTCCGGTGATGACGTGCATTGCAGATTCGCCCCAGAGCTTGCAGAACATGTTCCTGAACCATTTATTATGACAAATCGCAAATGCCTGACAGTGAAGCTGAAACTCTAGAATCAACCCAGCTACTAACAGCACCATTTCTCAACACATGCCTCCTTATCAACTGCCACAGGCTGCCATTTGCCAACGATGCCTGCGAGTTCAACTTCATATCATCATCCTGTTTCTATGTTGGTGGTTGTTGCTGCACGGAACCCAGCCCACGACAGGCCACTGCCACTACCTGCTACACAGGACGGGGAAGTTCTACAAAGTTGTCTGCATCTACCCCTCATCAGGATGGCGACTCTGCATTGACATTGTGTACTGCCAGCTCACCACCAGGGTCTCCATTCAGCGGCTTCCCTGATATTCACCATCCACAGGTGACTCAACACCTTTCAGAGTCTTAACGAAGGTGATTGCGCTGTCACTAGCGTCTGAAGTGGCCTCCAGGTCCTACTATTATGCAGTCTAGCTGGATATCTCAACCCCCTTAGCAATTTGAATGATGGTTGACTTGTGCTTATTGACTCAGTGCATCAGTGCAGTGCTAAGACACATGCCAATTTTATTCTATTTTATTATTTCACTACACAATGACTAATGAGTTGATTGTTAGTATAACGTTGTCACAATATTGTCTTGTCCTATTTGAGTAAGGAGAGGTGTTATGGACTTGTGGTAATTACTTGCTTTACCCAATGTAATGTTGGCGGCATTGCCGGGTCGCCAGTATCAGTCATGGCTGTGTCCTAGGTGGTATTTGTATTATGGAAACCTTACCTGTGAACAAGTAATAAAGAAATGTATGCTATCTCCTTTAGTAAAACTGTTTGATATGTTCAGTTCCTTCACAGTACACAAAATACACTATGCACATTTATTTACAGTTGCGTGTAGCACAGAAAAATAATTCATATTTGTGGTCTGTAACTTGTAATTGGAGCACAAGCTCCTCTTCCCTGCCCGCGTAGTTATGATGTAATTCCTTTCAATTCAGTTATATTCAGCCCATCATTTGATTTTTTATGAGAAAAACTGACACTTTTCAACATTTTGTCGTGGAGCTTGTTGAATCTGCATAGCATATTTTCTCACTNTATTAAAATTCTGAGTTCTCCAAAAGCATTTTTTTCTATGTAGGTGCAATGCTGCTCTCTCCTTCCTTGCATACCCGTCGTACTACATTGCCCGACATCACACACACTCGCTGTCAAAATTATTTTTATTCAAAATTCTTTTCGGTAGTTAGGAAAAAAATTAGGCATATTAAAGATTATATATTGACCTTGTTTGTGAATTGCTTCCTATTTGCAACTACTGGTGCTAGCAGAAGGTATATACTTGGTGCCATAATTTCAACAGAAACTTTACACGCAAGCAAANATTTGCAACTACTGGTGCTAGCAGAAGGTATATACTTGGTGCCATAATTTCAACAGAAACTTTACACGCAAGCAAATGACATACAATGAGAAATGTTCAAAACCCTTCACAGAACTGGGTCTGCACAACAGAGCAGACACCAACATTGGGTGGAATGAGGCAGCTGTGTTACGCATTATCTTATGTCGACTGTGTACAACTCAGACTTCATTATTGCCTACTTTTAAAGCAAGGCAGGCACATTTATATATACCTATGAAATATGGTTTCCTGTCAGGATAAGAAAGAATATCCTATGTTCTGAAAAATAGTTGTCATTTAATGCCAGCTGTCATGCCTATTACTTAAAAATGTAAAACACAAACAGATAAAGATACAGACTTTAAATGTTTACGTGCTTGTTCAGAAAAATGAGCCTCTTGCAAAATGTGACTAAATTTTAATGAAATATTTTATGATTTTTTGAGCGCACCTGGAAATATTTTGCTTAACTCGCTGTGGCCACTGTAACACTGCAAACTAGGCAACAGCGCACAGCCGTGATAGGCTACTGGCACCAGCTAGTAGGAGGAGTGAGGCAGTTTGATTGACCTTGAGCAACCAAGAAGTTCTGTGCCTGGGGTAGGTGGTGCTCACAACTTTAACTTTGTGATGTCATGTTACACACTGAAATCTCGGCACATCACTAGTTGCCTGCCAACCACTTCTGCGGGCCGGTAAGACCTGTGATACTGTCATAATTTTTCACAAAGTTAAAACACCCCATTTTACTTNCAACCACTTCTGCGGGCCGGTAAGACCTGTGATACTGTCATAATTTTTCACAAAGTTAAAACACCCCATTTTACTTTACAAAACAAATTCTTCAGTCCATTCAGATTTCTTAGATTCTCTGGTACACCTAGTATGAACTAAAGGTAGTTTAATTCAGTTATTCACCCAACCTTGGAAAATGTTGGAAGGAGCTTATCTGTTGTGATCCTATGTAGTGTATTGTTTTTTAGGTTAGAGNTGTTGGAAGGAGCTTATCTGTTGTGATCCTATGTAGTGTATTGTTTTTTAGGTTAGAGAAGTGTAATCACGGAGGCCAACACCTGAATACCACAAGTATTATTCTGTTGATCTGATTTCTTCATATTCTTTGTTGTGTTGGAATGTTCTAACATCAAATGATGACTAAAGCTTGTGTGCCTGTATCTGTGGATTGATTTAGACTGTGGTCCAAGTCTTGTTGTTGGCAAGAAAATTGTGGTTATGTTATCTGTTTTGTTGTTGAACAGTTTTCTTTTGATGAATAAATGAGAAGTAAAATGATTAAGAGTATAATGGTGTTATTCTGCATTCCCACAGTTATATCCACGGAAAAAACAATGTCTGTCTTGTGATGAAATGAGCACTTGTTTGAAATCCCTAGCTCTGTTTTTCGCATGGTGATGGTGGTGGTAGCTTCAGTCTTGCCTCACCTCTGACCTAGTTTCCTGAGCAGATTTACCCTCCCCATTCTCTTCTATAATACATATGAAGTTATAGCATCACCACTTCCTTTTGCCAGGTATATCTATGTCATCGTGAAGGAACATGTCTTTGTNAAAAAACAATGTCTGTCTTGTGATGAAATGAGCACTTGTTTGAAATCCCTAGCTCTGTTTTTCGCATGGTGATGGTAGCTTCAGTCTTGCCTCACCTCTGACCTAGTTTCCTGAGCAGATTTACCCTCCCCATTCTCTTCTACATATGAAGTTATAGCATCACCACTTCCTTTTGCCAGGTATATCTATGTCATCGTGAAGGAACATGTCTTTGTGNTACATATGAAGTTATAGCATCACCACTTCCTTTTGCCAGGTATATCTATGTCATCGTGAAGGAACATGTCTTTGTGGCAACTGGTCAGTGTGTCGACTTATTCTCACTTCATCATTGGATAATACGTTGTAAGAAATGGGTCCTGTCACTTTGAGTTATGGCAGGCACACATTAGTATCCTTGTCCCATGTTTCTAACATAAACTGGCATGACAAGTGTCCAAGCCACGCCATTAATATGCTTGATGGAAAACAGCTGCTGGGAAGTGAACAAACGGAGTAGAGCGGCTGGACGTCACATATCCCCAGGTAAGCTGCAGTTAACCTGGACAGACTCCGCAACACTCGTGTATTATACCAGTGTGTGAGATGGCCTTAACAATCTCACTCAGAAATTAGCGGCTTTATGAGGGGACCTACAACCTCATCGAGGCAGGCATACAGATTTATTACTTCAATAACACGACATAATCGTTGGCACAGGGTGAGTCCAGGAGCAGCCACGCGGGCGAAGGGCTCACCCTTCGAGAAGAGTCTCACTGCTCAACCGAGCTGGCGCCCTTAAATCCAAATTATAAATGAATTAACCTCTCTTCCAACCTGGCACCGTAAACCTCAATAACCTGTTCCCCGCTCCTGAGGCTGCAACATCCCATTACTATTATAACAATCAGATTGGTCTATACTCAGCATTGTTTCTCCTCCATTTTGTAAGATAGTCCCACGTGAAAAAATTGTTTTTATGCTGTATCTCAGGTAACAGTTAACAGATTCCTTCCAAATTTGGCAAAGAAGTTGTGCTGTGGTTGGCCATATTAATTTATAAGTTTTAAGAGTGCAAGACTCTTATTTTCAGAATGGCAGCTATTTTTATATTGGTGTCTTATATCTACGAAACTATTGTAACTGATTTTAACTTAACTTTGGCTGCATCTATGACAATCATTTAATGTGCTAATATCCAACCTTTTTGACCTCCATTTATGGTCATCAAATGAAGAAATGGAGTTTTATTCCATATTTCGAGAACAATCATCCAATTTCCACCAAATTTGTTACACATGAGAACCGCTACTCTAAACCATGTGGAACCCTTGATATTGTCTGTGTCATGTAAGTTGGCGAGATTCTGACAGTTCGACAAAAGTAGCACCAATGTTTACTTTTTGTTTATGTATCCTTTCGCCATCAGCTGGTGCATCAAGAGCTGTATTTTTTATCAACACGCTGTCAGCTAATCCACTTGCCATTGTACTGTAATGCTAAACAAATTTTAATATANAGCTGTATTTTTTATCAACACGCTGTCAGCTAATCCACTTGCCATTGTACTGTAATGCTAAACAAATTTTAATATATTTTAGACTGACGTCTGTCTAAAAAAATTAGTAGGTTATAAAAGTAAAAATATAAAACCTTGCCAAAAATTAAATATTTGCTAACTCTTTTTTAATTTGTTCGAGACAGTGAATTTGGGTTAACATTTGTGAGACTGTAGTTGTAGTTATTATCACACTTTGGACGTCATATCTAATATAACTGGAACTAAAAGTAATTCAGGAAATTTGATTGACAACGCACTTTAATTGGCCAACAACTCATCAGCGACTATTGATTGCAATGCAGTAATTCTGCTATTACTGATACTAAACAGTTAGAGTTGGAAATATGTAACTTGGAATAACGTTAGAATTGCTTAAAAACTATTCACGCGTGTCCCACTTTCTTCGTTTTATCAATACAATATGGTAACAACATGGAAAACAACTAAATGGGTTTTCGGGATAACGATATGGCGTATAATTTACGCAGATGAGCGATTACCAGCCGAATAGAAATTACTAGTAGTCAAAATCGCTGTACACGATATATATGTTACTTTAAAAATCATGCAGAGCTCGCGGAGAAATAAAACTATTGGTATCTGTTCATATTTTGTTAGCATGAAAGCTATTCTTCTCTGACTGGTAATGCTTCGGGAAAGAGCCAATAGATGGCGCACACGACAAGACAGAGTGTGGTGCGAGCCATTTGCATTGCTCTATAGATAGCGTATTTTTTAAAGTTGACTGTTCTTCTATTACTGGCTCGGAACAACACGAATTTAAAATATATTTTGTCAAATTATTGAAACAATAATTCAACAATATTATGCAATATTTCTGTATGCTTTTGGAATTAATATCAAGCACGTATGGAAAGCATGGTTGGAGAGGGGGAATACGTTGTGAAAAAGGTTTTGAAGTTGCGTTTCATTTAGATACGGATCGTTTTATTGTGCATTTCATTTTGAATACCTATACATTACCACTTATCACGAAGTTTAGTTTGTAACACTAACAACCACTGTTTTGTGACCTCGTAAAATAAAATGTATTAATTAATCTGGGAACTCTTTTTTATTGTGTATTTTCTGCTTTTCTAATGTGCGTCGGTAGTGCACTCAGAATAGCCAACGTAATATTAACTTTTGTTCGTTCGTGCATCAGCTGATACATCAGCAGACCATAATGTCAGCAATATGATGTGACTTATGTGGTACTTTAGTGGGTGCTGGTACTTCTGTCTCAGGGTAGATGTTGGAAGATGGCAGAGTATATTTGTATTTGCAATATGTTTTATTGACTTTCTTCTCTTGGTTGAGGAAGGCATCTGGCACATGAGGTGTCAGGGTGGTACCACACCATAATTATCAGAGCTCTGTAACCCATACTTGACACTAGAAGGGGCAAGGGGTGGATGAAGCTATAGACTTAAAAAGTCCTACAGCCTTTATCCACCAAGGTGACCCAAGACTCCTCGAGCGGTGCTTTGGCACCTGCCACCCTTGGATTTAAACAAATTAGGCTATGCCTGGAACTTCCCTGTCCTTCCTGCTCTCCTCAGAAGCGGGGAAGGGTTCTGTGCATTGATGAACAGACAGATAGATTATACCTAGGCTCATCACTGGGCGTTGGACTATCTAGCGCTCAAGCCATCCAGCCAAAAGGACTGAAACATTCAGGCCAAAAGGACTAAAATATTGAATTTTGCCATTCAAGAAATTACAGGTTATGGAACTGGTTTATGGAATACTCGCTAGTGCCGTGAAAACTTAGTACCAACACAGGCAATCGGAAACACTCCACCTGAGATTATTTTGGTATCCAATCCATTGAGGTTGTACTTGAGGTGGTAGAGGTTGAAACTCTACACAGATTTGGAGGGCTCCCTTTGAAGAGAAGAGCCAACACAGTGAGTGGTGACAGCTCTGCTACTGGCCTCGATAGCCAATAGAAGTTGGATAATAGTACCTTGGCTGAACCGCAGGTACAGCCGAGGTGCGAGGATCTGGGAGGAGAGCAGATGGTGTGTTGCAGAACTAGATTGGGGTTCAGTACTAGTGTAGCATTAGCTGAATATTGCTTTGCCGTGCAGATTTGAGGGTAGCTCAGTCTTTGCGTCTTTCGGAGACCCTCGGCATCATGATGTTTATTTTCAGGGTTCTTCTGCCTGCTTGCAGCTATTTTGCACATTCAAGGTCTCAAAACAGCTCTAAGGTTGAATCTCGCTCATTCACTTCTTGCCTCATTGCCTCTATAAGCAAAGTGCTAAACTGGCTTGCAGCAGTTTTTCCATTAGCGACTCACCTGATTTGACTTTTAGCAGCGACTACATATTTTATGGCACACTAATAAAGATAAAAGTATGTTGTGTGTTTAAAGATAGCTCTAAAGTTTCTGTACAGAAAATTTAGCAGCTGAAACTGTTTCTGAAAACCTCTGTTTTAGCCATTTTCATACCCAAAAGAATAATCCTAACTTTTCTGCACAAAACAATTCTTAAATATACAAAATATCCAACCATTTTTTAATCACTAATTTTCTAACAAACCTCTGCAATGCACTTCTTGCACCAGCCAGGCGGAGCCCTTAAAAAAGGTCAGATGCAGCTGCCTAAGGGTGATCCTAAGAAAATAGCCAGATAACAGCCTTATGCCTTATTAGAAACTTAAGTGTATTGTAGCAAAGAAACATAGTCATTCAGTATAACACTCCAACCAAGCATATGGGGTAAAATAATGTGTGGGGTGATTTTGTCAGTAGTGAACAGTCTTAAGGTTTATGACCAATACGAACCTCAAATCGTCCATATGCAGAATTTCAGACATATAATCCCAGCAATGATACTTTAATCTTACTTGTCTATCTGAGATACTTGCACTCAGTACTCATCGTTGTACATGAATGAAAACAAACCAGAACTTCTTCCCCATGGTTGTTATGTAAACTAAGGACAGACCACTACCACATTGAAGTGCATAACATGTTAAAATGAGTGGTTTGTATGAATTTAATATTCCAAACAAGTGTCTGCTGTAAAAAGAGCTTTTGTAGTTGCAAGAAATGCTTTGTGAATTTTGTTCATTTCCACTATGCTGATTTTTGCAAGAACTGATGTGAAGGTTGTAATAATGCAGCCCCGCGTTAGGACCACCATATTCGTAACATTGCAGCCCTGCGTTAAGGCCGCCATGTTTGTAACACTCCACGTCAAGGATTGATGAATGGAAGTTACAACTCGGTTAGCTCAGTTGGTTGAAGCATGAAACTTTAAAGGCGCCAAAACTAATATGAAAATAAAATCAAGTTCCGGTTCATTACCTTGTTCTTTTATTTATCCTTAATAAAACAGTTCTCATACATCAGATATGCCGAGTACAAACAAATTTTACAGGCAAACAAGCAAAAGGTAGTAGCAGCGCCGCAGTGGTTTATTGTTCATTTCACATCTTATAAACTTGGCTCGCCAGAAGAAAATACAGGAAGTGACCACCTACACTGGTGGAAAAATAAACAATCAGGTTAAAGTTGCCGGTGTGAGGGTTATGGGCCATGTCCAACGCGGCCTCGGCGAGTGCTGGTTGTCGGTCCCTTCCTTCACCGTTCAAGCACTGAGAGTCTACTGCTAGTCTGTGATAGGCACACGAGTATTTGTCACTGCGTGTCTATCCTCCCCCCCTCCCCCGTCAGTAATAGATAATACAAACCTTCTAGAACAAAAACTGTCGATGCAGTTGGAAAAACTTCTATCTTCTAATGATGATGCGTAACAAAAACTAAGATTTTCTGAAACTGCAAACGTTTGCCCGATAAACGAACTCCCACTGCTTTAATTTCAAATCCCGATAATATTTTACAAAGCCCTGCTAAACGAAAGAGAATGAACTGTGGCTAGGACCTTGATAATTAATAATGTTGCATCATTTCAAGGTTGTGCTACATTAACATTATTTGATAGGAATGAATGATAAAAGTTTAGACAACATAGGTATGCTTATAAGTCTGTTTTGTTTTATGGTGTTAATGTCTCATGAATATCTGCACCATATCAGGTGTGGACTGGATGAAATGTTGATCCATCACTAGGAATGTCACTTCTGCGATATCCAGAACACATTTCTCTGTTATCATATAATGTAAATACCAGCATCTTTGAAATGTTGCAATATCTGTGAAACACTTATAAGCAAATCCTTCATAGAAGTACCCTTCATACCAGCACATTGTCAAAGTATGACACAAAATAAGGCCTCCATGAACCCTTGGAATTTTCTCAGTCTTGCACACACACACACACACACACACACCAAACTACAGTAAATACAGTTTGAAAGCTCCCTTGTAATCAATTATTGTTTGTCAATTAAGCTTCAGCATCTGCTTACAACTGCCTATGCCACAAGCTAAAATGCTTGCACTTAGTCTTTGCAAATACTCAATCTCCACAAAGTTAAGCTAGCAGTTGATTGATGGGTGGAACAGGATACAGGTACTTCTTCAAAGCTTTATTAATTGCAATTTAATAATCAATACATATTCTCACATACGTTCTTGGCTTAAGCACTGGAAAAGTGTTGTTTATAATTCGGCAGACTTCGTTTTTCTTCAAAAAATAGCATTCAGCCTTCTTTAAACAAGCAAATCAGAGATGCAGGATCTTGGTTCTGGGTTNAAGTTAAGCTAGCAGTTGATTGATGGGTGGAACAGGATACAGGTACTTCTTCAAAGCTTTATTAATTGCAATTTAATCAATACATATTCTCACATACGTTCTTGGCTTAAGCACTGGAAAAGTGTTGTTTATAATTCGGCAGACTTCGTTTTTCTTCAAAAAATAGCATTCAGCCTTCTTTAAACAAGCAAATCAGAGATGCAGGATCTTGGTTCTGGGTCTCAGCTGCATCAGTGTCAATATCACTCCTTATGTTTTGGCACACATTGCAGTTGGCGTCTTCAGGGTAGCAGTAGNTTCAGCTGCATCAGTGTCAATATCACTCCTTATGTTTTGGCACACATTGCAGTTGGCGTCTTCAGGGTAGCAGTAGCTTAATAATTCTGGAATTCTCAAAATGGCAACTGCAGTATGTGCTGAAATATCGGAAGTGACATTGATGTGGCAGAACTGCAGAAACCAAGATCTTGCAGACAATGAACACAAAAGACTGTGAACTTAGGTCAAAGATATTGACTACCATAATCAGTACGGTGAGGCCTTTGTCAGTATCTGGGTGCATGCTTTGACCGCGTTCCACTTGGTATTGACGGCGCTGACCAGTAGCATACCAAAAGGAAAGACATCAGTAAAAATCAGCACTCATTACTGGAACCAGGTGGAACACTCGTCAGCAAAGTTTTCAGCAGGAATAATGGCGTCTGCTATGTGTGGTGAAGCGATGGTAGGCCTAAACATGTTCTCAACCGGGATGGATATTTTTTTCTATTCATCTTCGTCCAATTCAGACTCATCAATTGATTATGAGAACGAATAATGTGAAAATATACTTTCCACCTGCATCTTCTGCAGATAACAACGTAACTTACTCGTTATCCATCGCCGCCATCTTGCGTCATCTGCTTTTACTGAGACTGCCTGACCTCCTGCACGTCCGTAGCATCAGCCGGAAGTATAGCCTCCAACCCAAATGCCACAGTGCCATTCGCCAGTTACTGATCAATAGAATCAGTACGTAAAGGAACGCTTGTCAGTAATTTCAGCTGCTGTCAGTACCAAGTGGAACGCGGCTTTGTCTGGCTATTCCAACAGTGTGGGGTACACTATTATGTNATTTCAGCTGCTGTCAGTACCAAGTGGAACGCGGCTTTGTCTGGCTATTCCAACAGTGTGGGGTACACTATTATGTGGTGCTTCTTGCCATAAAATAATCAGTATTTCTAAGCTCGGAGGCTGTGGTCTTTATATAAATATTTTAGACTACTACCAAAATTAATATATTATACATATTCGTGCTGGTTGAAAGTGGCCAACAATAATAAATGAGTAGTGAAGGATAGTGAAATATTAATATATAAAATCATCCCGAGGTTAAATAAATAACAGAGTCAAGGAGTCTTGTTTATATTTTAAAAGAAAACTGATTTTTATAATGTGTTACTGGCATCATGGAAATGAAAGTTAATGATTATAACATGTTTGATGCAAATATTAAAACTGCTTGCTTACAGCTGTGAGTACAGGTCCACTGCCCCATGCTACCGGCCCACCTAACTTAATCATATTTGAACATNATTTCAGCTGCTGTCAGTACCAAGTGGAACGCGGCTTTGTCTGGCTATTCCAACAGTGTGGGGTACACTATTATGTAGTGCTTCTTGCCATAAAATAATCAGTATTTCTAAGCTCGGAGGCTGTGGTCTTTATTTAAATATTTTAGACTGCTACCAAAATTAATATATTATACATATTCGTGCTGGTTGAAAGTGGCCAACAATAATAAATGAGTAGTGAAGGATAGTGAAATATTAATATATAAAATCATCCCGAGGTTAAATAAATAACCGAGTCAAGGAGTCTTGTTTATATTTTAAAAGAAAACTGATTTTTATAATATGTTACTGGCATCATGGAAATGAAAGTTGATTATAACATGTTTGATGCAAATATTAAAACTGATTGCTTACAGCTGTGAGTACAGGTCCACTGCCCCATGCTACCGGCCCACCTAACTTAATCATATTTGAACATTATNCTTACAGCTGTGAGTACAGGTCCACTGCCCCATGCTACCGGCCCACCTAACTTAATCATATTTGAACATTATTTCTGGTGTTTTTGAGTTACTTTCCATTGCATATGCTATACCACTGAATTCCTCTTTACACGTACTTTCAGATGCCATTGAAATAAATTTACGTTTCCAGGAGAAAAAATCATATTTGGTTTAATTACTTCTGTCCATACACGTGTTATGAATAGTCACTTTGCGGAAAAATACTTGCCTCTGTACGTAATTTCATTTAGCGAAAACAGCATTTCGTGATCTGCAACCGTTACGGAAATTTTGGGGGTGTTCACATTATATATAGAGTTCATGATTTCCACAAATTTAAATTAAAGTTCAGAAAATAAATAGAAATGCTGTATAATTAAGTTCGGTCAATCCAAACTTGGAGTTATGACGGGAAGAGATGGCAGGTGGTGACCAGGAACCAAAAAGAAAGCTGCCATGGCCATTCCTTCGAAGATGTGAAAGCAGTCACAAATACTACGTTGCAGCAAACAGCATACTAAGGCTGCAGCAAACAGCATACTAAGGCTGCAGCTCTCCCAAACTATGACATTCTATATGAGGTGTGTTCAAAAAATAAGGTGACTTGTTATTTTGTGACTTTGTCTCGATAAATATTTATGTATTCATCAATATCTATTTTGTACCCTTCAAAGTAATCCCCCTCAGATATAATACACATGTACCAGTGCTTTTTGCCAATCCTCGAAGCACTTATGATATGCGCATTTTGGTATGGCATTGAAGTCTCCCAGGTCTTTATCTCCTCAATCGTGGCAAACCTCCGTCCTTTCATGGGTCTCTTCAGTTTTGGGAACAGGAACAAGTCGCAGGGAGCCACGTCCGGTGAATACAGTGGCTGAGGCATGATTACGGTGGTGTTAATACAGATTCTTTGATCCATTGTTTGCGACAGCAAAAGATCGCCAAGCACACCTGAAACACGTCTAACCTTTATATCTGTCACAAACAAACTAACAATGCAAAATGGCTGATAATGTCAACATATGTTGGGGACATGTGTACCAACATAACAATAAAAACAATTGATAATCGATTGTACGTAGCCCTCGAAATTTGCAAAGTCACCTTATTTTTTTAACACACCTCGTACATCAGTACAGTAGTAGTACCAGGAATTGCAACCTCTGTAAAGGTCCGAAACAAAAATTACTATACTGTTAGCACGAAATGGGGTTGGGAAATCACTCGTGTAGACACTTACCCATGACAGAGGTGGATGAAAATACTAGCATAGCATGAAACACTAAAAGTGAAGAAACTATGTTGACTGGTGAGCTAAACTATATAACAAAAAGTTAAATGTAGCTACTAAATCTTGCTCACTAAAATCACAAAATGTTGAGCGTGATGCAGTGAATCGTGTAATCAGTCGGCGGGTAGGAAGATGAATGCACTCACAAGATACGCTGTGCCTGCTCCGAGAAGCAGGTGCCTAAGCTTTGGAAGCCACCGTTAGATGGCTCCGGCATACAGGCAGATTTTGAGCGTTGGCCACCTAGCAACAGTGACAAAATATTTACGTTAGGTGAAAATTTTACTTTGGTTGAAGGACACCGCCCAAAAGTAGTCAGCGAATGAGACTGTAAAAAAACAATATACAACGTGTTAAATACACATCCGGTGAGAGAAGCTATGGAGGCAGTTAAGCTGCTGGGCAAGGATTTGCAAAACTTGGGTGAGGTGTTAACTTGTATGGGTAGACTGGACCTAGAAAATATGAATGTAAGAAGGCCCTAAATAATATTATTACAAATAAATCCACCATCTCTTAAAATCATGGAAATCAAGAAAATATAGTTGAAATAAAATAATATACCCAATTAAAATAAAATTAATATAATGAACTTGTTAGAAATTAATTATCAAATATAAGAAAAATTATTAGAATTTTTTAGAAATAGTACAAAGCATCTCTGTGGATTTTTAATGTTTTGGTATGCTGCTTCTGCAGCAAGGATTTTTTGTGAGCTTAGGAAAAAGTGAAAGCAGTTTGCAACAATAACCTATGCTGCACAGTTCCATCATTCATGCCACACAAATCAATTGTGAAATAACAGATCCAGGTTGTTGCCCAAGCCACCATAATTCTGCAGTGTGCTCTGCAAATCTTCTGTTATTTCTCTGTTCACGGCAATGGAATTTAAACCTCTGGTAAATTTCAAATTTTTTTAATAATGCTACGATCCTCACGTATAGTTTCACGGCTGGGTAAGCTGTCGAGATTAGTGATCTCATCACTGAATATGTTTTAGACACACCTTATAAGTAGGAAGCCGGTGACTAACCAACTAGGCCAAGCATGGGTCCTTTGTGGTGTAATATTATTTGGCAAATTTTTTTCAGTGTTCCTGGATAAATTGGCCATACAAATTCACATCAAGTTCAGGGAGAAAGTTGAAACCACCAAACTTCCTGTCAGCCAATTGCTCAAAGCTGCTATTTTCCATCGATCTTAAGAGGAGGCAATGCTGAACAATTGGCACAGTCTAGCACCATGGGGTTTAGTGTTGTTTTAAATGACTTAATAATCACTTTATTTTAGCCACTTGCTTTTCACCAGCCGCTTGCTTTTCATCAGCCACTTGCTTTTCACCCCATGGACTTAACCACAGCATTGAACTTCACTTATCTGATTTCCTTATTTGTTATAGGCACACCTGCACTTTGTTTAGTTCCTTTCAATAACATGGCATCCCTCTGTGGACCTAACATGTAAGTCTGTTTTTTATAATTTATCACGTATACCTTGAGCACCTGGTGGTCGTCAAGACCATATAACTTTGTTCTCAACATTATATAATGCCTGGCCTATGTTACAACTTACATGCTTTCTTACAATGTCCATCTCCATAACCCTCAATGTTGCGAGTTAGTGTTGGTTGGAGAGGCTCTGTCCCAGATCATGCTTCTGCTAGAACTAGAGGTGTCTTGGAGGCCTGAAAATTCTACGGGTTGTAGTAACTTGGGTAGGCGTGTTCCTTTACATCCTGGAAGAATGTACCATTTCCATGCCCAAAATAATTTCATGTACTGGGGTAAACTCTGGTTTTGCAGTGGGCACTCACATTCCTCTCCTGCTACATCCTGACATCATTTGCCACCACTGAGATAACCACTCCCAAACAGAACCTCAATCTGTAAGGAGTAGCCCTAGTCTTACAATAACAACACATTATTAATGGCTATGACTGTACTGTTTGTTGCAAAATGAAACACGCTAGGATTGGGCATGGAGGTTCTGAATGAATAATTAAGTTGGGTTAAGTCTCCTTGTCCTCCTCCACTGTTTCCAATTGCTTGATTATACTTAGTAAATAGATGTTATTAAACCAGGGAAGGCTGTTCATGGTAAAGTGGGCATTTTTGAAAGTGCTGCTTAAGGTCTACTTGTCTGCACATTGTGTATTCCTCCACAATACGTAAAATTAACTTTGCCATGGACCTGATCACTTTGTTTATGCATCAGTCAAGTTAAACTGTAAAATTATTGGAAAAGGAAATATTTTACAAATGCTATAATTCTTTCACTTAAATTCATAGAAAAAAAAAACAGAAAGCAAAATAAATAATAGCAGTATTCACAGATGTTTTTGTAACACTTTTAATATAATGTTAAAGCCTGGAACTACTTCCCCTCCTTTGTTACCAACTGTACTGGATGCATGGCAGTAAGTGTGCCTGTTAAAATATGTACAGGTAGGGGCAGTGACATTTTTCAGAGGTGAACAGCCTTTGATAATTATTACTAACTACTTTCTTTTGATGGTGATGTGTACCTTTGGTGGATTCAACACCTTATAGCTTACGTTAATCAAAAATACATTTAAAATGTGCAGGTGGTGCGCTATTTGGAATCCTAGGACAAAAGACTATTCGATGGGGCAGAGACCCCATAGTTATGGTCGGCTTCGTGGTGCATATTGTCAGCTTCTTTCTTATTTTCCTCAACTTGCCAAACACTGCACCGTTTGGCGACACAAGTAAACCAGCTTTCATTTCCAGCAGGTATGAATGCAATATAATGTAATGCTGAAGTGCAGTATGTGTTAATACATTTATAAATATTTAATTAAAGCACGCATCACACACCAAGCTATTTTATTATACTTAATTTAAGGTTAAAAATATTAAAAATGTAATTCATTTAGAGATGTGCATGCAAAAGGACATGTGGATCGCAGACTACAGTAAGCAAAAGTAAAAATTCAGTTTTCCTTCTAAAAAATATTGCCTTCAAGTCTATTTTTAGAGGATATAATAACTGTTGTTTTTACTTTCATTATAATTTCTTGTTGTTTGCTTGCTTTTCCATATTGCCATAGAATTAAAAACTAATACATTTTCACTTCCTGCATGGATTAAAACCAACTATCATGCTTTCAGCTCTGGTGTAAATGCACCATTTAATAAAATATCATTCCACAGTTTATTTTGTACACAAAATGCTTGATTTTTCAACCAGAGATACTATTTGCAGTTTTCATTTCTGCATTGCGTAAATATTGTACATTTTCTGCGCATTCATTTTATTGGGATCTAAGTTTTCTGAAAATGGTTAGTTGGTTCTGTATGTTCAGCATCAGTTTCAGTGAATTTCAACATTTTGTACATTTCTTCACAGATTTGGGGAATACAGCATCTTTATCCTTTTTATTGGTTATAAAATTAAAGGCATATTTTTAAATACCAAGCTGTTGTAATTGTATTTGTAGCGTGCACATGCTTGCAGAGTTACTTTTAACTTTGAAAACTAATTTGCCTTCACAGTGTCAAGTTTCCAAAGGAGTCATTATCTCTTCCAATCAGTCAAAAGAATTCTGTTTGTGATCTTAGATTTCCCCCTCCACGTCCCTGTAGGGCTGTGTCTAGCCATCGTTCAGGTTCGTAGATATAGGGTTCTCTCCCCAGACAGCATTTTCAGCTGGTAAACATGGCTTGACTCTCCCTCTCCCCATGCAGGCAGCTTAAAGCGTGGAATTACTTCCCTTTCTTTGTTACCAACTTTATTGGATGCATATCAGTCAGTGTGCCTGTTAAAATATGTACGGGTAGGGGCAGCAGTATAACTTATAACTGGGTAGCAGATCCAGTGAGGCCATTAGGCAGCTGGCTCCAAGCTGTGTTGGTGTCAAATAATAGGTCTGTGGTAAGATGAACGCTTGTTTATTTCAGTTGCATAATGAAGTGAGTCTTAACTTTTATAACATTGTGCTTTATAGCACATTAAAAATATTATAATGAAACTGGCTTACATTTTACAATTCAAGAAGTAAAAATATTTTCAAATGACTGAAAGCTGACTTTAGAAACAATTGCTTTGTTCCACAGGGATTTCGTAATTACAAGTAAGGTAGCAGTCTACTAATTAAAGTCAGTGATTTATCTTTCCCTACTGTTACAAATTATGACTAGGATGTCAAACCAAAGCATTGTTTGTAATTATGCACTATACCAATTGGTTCAATTATAACATTTCATGCAAGACTCTACTAAATAGTCATACATTTTTTTTTTTTTTTTTGTGGTTCAAATAATGACATATATTGTAAAATAACACACAAACAAAAAACCCGTTTACATTATATTTATTCCATTTAACATGACACTGCAAGAAAAAATTTGACCTCATCATATTTCAGAATGAACTTACCATATAATATGAATTTTTTTTTAAATCTGTATGTTTTTCCCTAGCTCTCTCTCACTCTGTCTTATGCACACATGCATGTGCTTGCACAGAGATACACACACACACACACTCTCTATCTTTCTTTCTCCCTCCCTCTTATCCCTTTCTCTCTCTTCTTCTATCTGTCTCTCTCGCTTGCTCTCTCTATATATATACACGCACAGGCACACACACACACACACACACACACACACACACACACACACACACACACACAGTGTTCAGATAAAACTGTGCTATATTGTGGGAATGGTAGTACACACTAAAACATGAAACAAATGTTCAATAAACATGGGTCCTAAAATACACCCTGTAAGAGATAGGTTCTGTATATAATTGACTGTATGCCGAGACCAAATGCAAGCCAATCCCTAACTTTTGAATCCTCTGAAAAAGAAAATAATATGATACTGAATGCAAGCAGAATTTTTAACGTCCCGCGCACACTATAAGCTGACAGAGCATGCGGTATGCTGTGACTTCATTGATGATGCCAGAGTTTTGAAGTCTGTTGACTGATTTTTGTTGACATTTCCTCCACCACAAAATTGTGACAGCTAGTGCCAGACTACTTGAAGGTAGGACAAAGTAACTTCCCAGCTGCTTGTTGTGACAGTTGCCTCTAAAGAGTAGGTGGGGTGTTTGGAGCAAGAGGACAGGAATGCAGATGTGAAATAAGGAATGAGTGGAGAGAATAAAAGAGAGTGAGAAGTTGTGAGTTGTGGAAGGGAGCTTATGAGCTTTGAGTGTGGTTGGCTGAACCTTACTTTGGTTGGAGGAGGGAGGAGAAGATTGGAGTGGTATGGGTTTGTCTGCAGGGCGGAGGAAGGGAGCAGAGCAGTGTGAGCATGCCTAGGGGTGTGGAAAGGAGGGGAGGAAGGGAGCAGAGCAGTGTGGGCGTGGCTATGGGTGGCAGAAGGATGGTCCAAAGTTTTTTGGAAGGGAGCAGAGGGTGTGGATGTGGTGTGGGAAGATGTGCTGGTGTGAAAAGGGAGTGAGAGGGAAGTAGAAGGGAGTGGCCAGCAGCATAGTTGCTGTCCCAATTCTAAGCTGTGGCATAATTTTGGAGGATTCAAATTGATAAAAAAAGGTCTGCTTACAATGCGGTAAATACGGTACACTTTTTCAAAATTAGTACAGAAGGGCGCAATGTATTTGCACATAATTAACTATGCCATATTGTGGGAAGAGGTAATATACATCAAAACAAGAAATAAATGTCTAATAAACATGGGTCCTAAAATGCATCCCGTAGGAGATAGGCATATTTTTTCAAAATTACTACAGGAAGGCGCAACAGCATTTACACATAATTAAAACCATAATATTCTACATTTAGTTGTCACGTATTATCATAATAATTCTCTACATAATAACTACATACTGCAATGCGAGCACACATGCATATCAACATGTTGGTCTGGAACATGTTATGTTCGCATGGGGCATGATGTTAACATGGCATGAAATGCTAGATGGATGTACTTACACGATGTGACAAGCCATACACATCTTCCAAAAACATGAGTATAATGTACATTGTACATAAAACCAAAGAAAAGTGTACAGTAAATGCTGTATGATGTAGAGTTATTGTGGTGAAGTGTGTAACAGCAAACAGCTTTGGTGTTAATGTCACAAACAGATTTAATTTGATGCAGAAACGTAACTGTACATTTGCTAGTATCTACTACGTACGATTTTGTGCTCGTGTTGTACTCAGCATAGCTGTCTGCCTTGCTGTAACACAGTGTGCCAACATGCGTGATGTCAGCTGCATCTGCAGTTGAATGCGGTCTGCATCTTGTGTATGTGATTGTCAGTAACAAGTGTATTGTTTAGCAGACAGCAGTGTCTGTGTGTTAGTTTGTGTGTACCACATTTACAACAGAGCAATAATCGCAGGTCTGGTAAGTTCTAGGATAGTGCTTCATTTGTGTTTTAACCCCATTGTCATAGTGAATACCATGAATTGGTTTTGTGCTGTCCCTTCACCAACAAAATACTGTGCGTAATGATGAAAGCATATTATTCAATGCAGGAAATGGCAGCCATGATCTTCTGCTACGGTGAACCACATGGCAGTAACTGTCGAGCACATGTCATTTATGTTGAACGATATCCACCCCCCAAGGTACCATGAAAAAAACTTTTTCAGCAGACTGTTCCAGTGTCTTGCAGAAACCAGATGTGTAGCGCCATAGAAGGCTGATTGTGCCGAGCTATGCATGATTCACACGCCTGAACTGGAGAAGCGGGTATTGCAACAGGTGTCTGAGAATCCTGGAATGAGTGTATGACAAACAGCAGCGGCAGAGGACACTAGCCATTCTCTCGTCAGGTTGTTCCTACATGAACAGTTGCTCTATCCTTATCATGTACAATGTGTCCCAAGGCCTTCGGCCAGAGGATCATCCTGCTAGAGTGGGGTACAGCCAATAACTGTTAGAAAGGTGTGGTGAAGACCCACTCTTCAGCTCAAAGATGATGTTTACAGATGAGGCAGGCTTTACGAGAGATGGGGTTGTGAACTTCCACAACACACGTTTGGGCCAATCACAATCCTCACACAATTGTCGAAGCAAGACTTCAGCAACGATTTACAGTCAACGTATGGGTAGGTATGTTCAGCGACAGATCAATTGCACCACACTTTCTACCAAACCGATTGACTGGAACCAGTTACCATAACATTTTGTGGCCAACATATTACCTGTTTTGCTGTAGAATGTGCCATTACAGGAGAGAATACAGATGTGGTTCATGCATGCAAGATGGATTGGACGGGGCGGTCCAGTGTCCTTCTTGTTCCCCTGACCTCAACCCCTTAGATTTTTGGTTATGGAGCCACTTGAAGTCACTGATGTATGCCACTCCTGTCAATGATATCGCAGCACTACAGGAATGCATTGTCAATGCTTGTCAGCACATCCACAACGTACCAGGTGTGTTTCAAAGAGTGTGAGATTCCATCAAACGCAAGGCAGGATGCGTTACAGCAAACGGACATCACATTGAACACCTGCTGTAGTACTTTTGAAACAGTGTATCTATCTCCTATGGAATCAAATAGGACCCATGTTTACTAGACATTTGTTTCTTGTTTTGATCTGTACTACACTGGAGAGCCAAAAAAAACTGGTATAGGCATGCGTATGCAAACAGAGATATGGAACCAATCAGAGTAACATGATGCGGTCGGCAGCACCTATATAAGACAACAAGCGTCTGGCAGCGTTGCTAGATCAGTTACTGCTGCTACAATGGCAGGTTATCAAGATTTAAGTGAGTTTTAACGTGGTGTTATCATCGGCGCACGAGAGATGGGACATAGCATCTCCGAGGTAGCGATAAAATTTTGATTTTCGTGTACGACCATTTCACGAGTGTACCATGAATATCGGGAACCCAGTAAAACATCAAATCTTCGACATCGCTGCGGCCGGAAAAATATTGTGAACGAACGGGACAAACTACGACTGACGAGAATCATTAAACGTGACAGACGTGCAACCCTTTCTCAAATTGGCGCAGATTTCAATGCTAGGTCATCAACAAGTGCCAGCGTGCGAACTATTCAACGGACCATCATTGATATGGGCTTTCGGAGCCGAAGGCCCACTCGTGTACCATTGTTGACTGCACGACACAAAACTTTTCGCCTCGCCTGGGCCCTCCAACACTGCCATTGGACTGTTGATGACTGGAAACACGGTGCCTGGTCTGACGAGTCTCGTTCCAATTGTATCGGGCAGATGGACGTGTATGGGTGTGGAGACATACTCATGAATCCATGGACCCTACATGTCAACAGGGGACTGTTCAAGCTGGTGGAGGCTCTGTCATGGTATGGAGAGCGTGTGCAGTTGGTTTGAAATGGGACCCCTGATACGTCTAGATACGACTCTGATAGGTGACAGATACGTAAGCATCCTGTCCGATCACCTGCACCCATTCATGTCCATTGTCCATTCCGACGGACGTGGGCAATTCCAGCAGGACAATACGACACCCCACACATCGCGAGTTGCTACAGAGAGGCTCCAGGAACACTCTTCTGACTTTAGGCACTTCCATTGGCCACCTAAATCACCAGACATGAACATATCTGGGATGCCTTGCAACGTGCTGTTCAGAAGAGATCTCCACCACGTCGCATTCCTATGGGTTTGTGGACATCCCTGCAGGATTCATGGCGTGAAATGCCTCCTGCATACCTTCAGACATTAGTCGAGTCCATGCCACGTCGTCTTGNAAGGGGGGGGGGGTGGGCTACACGATATTAGGCAGGTTTACCAGTTTTTTTGGCTCTTCAGTGTACTATACCTCTTTCCACAATATGGCACACTTTTATCTTAACATTCTGTACATATACACATACACACCACCTACCCACACGCACCACCTACCCACACACACGCACCACCTACCCACACACACGCATCACCTACCTTCACATGCACACATACCCCTATGTATACGTGTTTAAGGTATGATGTGAGGACTTTCGTTTCTTACATGCCTTGCAAAAACTCCAGAAAATAAATAAATAATAAAAATTAAAAAATATATTATTTTTATGGGACATTTTTTACAATGCTGTATATTCCAAAAAAGTAAAGAAATTTTTGTTTATAAAAGTGTGTACACCACGGGTATATGTTACGAGGACTGTGAAAATTGAAATACATTTTTAGGATGTAGTACTCTACGAGGACCTACTACATATATATGTACGTGTATTGGCACACTTTTATCTTTTGTAACCATCGTTTTAGATACATTTGACGATGAAGCATCTCTGGTTGGACTTAGGGTCTATACTTTATTAATCATCATTATTAGGACTAGTTTATTTCGTCACTCTTGTGAGCTACCTGGCCCCTTGTAACTGTCATCGTACACGTTCTCGTACACTAAATTGTTGATGCAAGTCATAAAATCACAGAGACAGTGCGTTCTGCATATTTTCACGATTGCACCTCTCATAATTACTTATTTTCAAAAAAAGTTGAACTGTGTAAAGGTTATTCACAGTAAAGTGAGCACTTTTTATTTATTTGTCTTTTCAATCAATTTGTATCTTTCGGCTACTTGTAATTATAAGTATAAACATTGCCATGTGACTAATAAACACAGTTTAGGCCCTATACACTTCACCGCTCTCAAAAGTTAACGTCTGCGGCAGGGGCAGATCCGTGAAATGGGGGAGAGGGTCGCAGGATCATG
>NQII01001936.1:44557-106617 GCA_002778355.1 Clitarchus hookeri | reverse complement strand
CCCCCTCCCACACACATTTCTCAAAAATACTCTCACATTGACATGAAAGTGTAGTGTACTTTTTAAAATTGAAATAAAATAATATTTCTATTTTTTTAAATACTGTTTTTATGGTAGCAACATAGTATTAAACCAATGTATCAAATTTGTAAAATCAACTTTACTTTCTCGTGATATATCTGATCATATTGACGATCTTAGCTTGGCAGTGGACTGCTATGCAGATCACATGTTCCAGCCAAGTTAGTTAACTGTAGTATTTTTTCAGGATCCACGAACACATTTTTTCTGCCATTGACTCCCTCCCAGGAATGTTAAACCAATAAACGTTATATGTCTACCAATACACGTATTACATTACTAGATAAAACGTTATGTGCATATCCACAAGTTTACTTATAAAGATATTTTTTACGCTTTGCTTCTGCTAAAATGTGTTCTCGTTTGCTGTAATGCAACAGACATTAGTTAATATTTTGCGTGTAAATGAAAGATGAAATGAAAATCCATATGTGGTCCCCACCTGAGGCAGGGTCACAGTAAGGGATGAGAGGAGACTGTGGTACTAACTGGAGCAAAGCAGCCGATGAATGGATAAGGTGAGACGAGATGAGGGTGGAGTAGCGGCGGATTAAATATAGGTGGGGAAATAAATTAGTTTTGTTATCCAACTGGATGCACAAACTATAATCTAATGACATTGTGCTTCGTATTTTTTCAAGGAAACTCCGTAAATACTTATTTCTGAACTAAACTCTTTGAATCATCATAATTTTGTCTTTACAATCTGCACAATTTAATTTGACTTATAATTATATATTGTTATATAAAACAGTTTTAAGATAAAGAAATTATTTTCTCAAAGCAAATGTAATGTCTTTATTGATTAACTTTAAAAACAGTTTTCGTGAAATTGTTTGTTACACCTAAATAAAGAAATTTTTTCCGGCAGAATTTGGATGTTTTGGAAAATCAATTGAAAATATTTTAAAAATTTTAAGCAATAATATTTGTGGTGTAGGTATTTAATTGATGCGTTTATGTTTACTAATTACATCATGGTTTATTTTTTTTACATGTTACTGTATACTGTACGTATACGTGATTGATGTTGCATTGTAAAACTTGTACATTATATTTTTCTATTGTCACTTAATACAGTATGTGATTATGTATTTTTAATTGTCGTTATTGTTGTAAGCGCTCCTGATTTGTGTCCACTGGATAACCGCGAAAAAATCTCTGCACTGGTATGATATCCTGTAAACCGTGGCACATTTTTTCTCTGTTCGAATTAACTGCGACACTATTATTGGCTGTAATTGCATTATAATCCATTAAAACGCTAGTTACCACTTTTAATTCCCACACAGCAATAATAATTGAATGGGGAGTTTTGAGATAAGTGGTTTGGACAGTTCTTAACATGTATGGTCTTGAGAGCTGATGTGGGTGAAGTCAGGTGGACATGCTGCAGCACCGGAATGCAATGCAGGGGAAATGGGAGATCCTGAGAAAACCAGTGTTATCGTCCGGCACGATTACCACTTGCAACAATCTAGGAGTGACCCCGCCGGGAATCAAATCCGGATTGTCTTGGTGGGAGGCCCTAGCCGCTACAGCACTGCATCGAGTGGGGAGTGCTCCTGTAGTGACAAACCAAAGCAAAGGGCGCTTGTTTAACCTGAGTGTGATTTGGAATGAAGTTCTAATCTGGAGAAGCGGTGGAATGGGAGAGAGAAGGGGAAATGGGGTTTCCCCAAGAAAACCCACCACTGCAACGTTTGTAGCGTTTCTCTTGCATTAAAAACTCAGGTTTTGCCATGCTAGAAATCGAACTTAGGTCGTTGTGGTGTGAGAAGAGTGATCAGAACACTATGCCATTGTGGTCCCATTATCATATGTAACAAAAACTGTTTTGAAAGGAAACTTGCGATGTAATACAGTACTAACTATACATCTTACAACAGTTTTTTGCAAAGACAAAATATCAAACTACGGATGCGTTGGATACTTTCGGTATTTGAAAGAAAAGGTGAAGGTAGAATTTTAAATTGCACAGATTCTCACAGAAAGGCTTTAGGAGACTGGAACTTCTGATTGTAGTGGATTCCGAACCACATGAGTACCGACTCAGCGTTCATAAATTGTAAGCAATTTTGGGGATGGAAATCGAACACACAACCCTCACTACATGAGCGTGGTGCATAAGCGAACATGGCAACTGAGGACCAATATTTGAAAGAAAAGGTCAAACTATCAAACAAGAGAAGTCTTCTGGTACAGGACTGGTATGTTTAGGTGAATTTTACATTGCAATGTTTCAAGAAGACACTAAAAAAAGTTGTGAAAATACACCGAAATGGACAATGTGATTTTACACATGCAGAACTGAAAAATTCTAGATACAATAACAAGACTTGTAATTTAAAAATAGCACATCTGTATCTGTAAAAGTACATAAGACATTGTGGGTTATATTACATATGTTGTGAGTATTCACAACTTAATATTCTTGTGTAAAAATAAAGTAGGCATGTTTAAATCACCTCTTAATTACGAGTACATATAAACATTTATAAACACTCAAGGATAGTTTTACATATGGTACATTATTTCCCCTTCCAATGGTTGCATATATTAACAGAACAGTCACTTCTAAATAACGGCACCAATGTCTGAGTAAAATATTGTTAATATGTAGTACTTTTATTATAAGAGTTGCATTATTTTACCTCGTCATTGACTATTTTAATTCATGGAATGTTTGCGTATCTCAAATATTTCATTATGATGGTAAAAAACACCATAACTTCTGTGTGAAATGATATTAAATTTGTTTTGTCAAATTTAAAATGTTGAATAATTTTAAGATATAAAATTAAAATAACTCGTTACAATACGTCAATATGGAAAATGTAATTTTTCAGTTTCTGTTGTGTAAACTGGTAAATAAATAGGCCAAGTATAGTAAAATAAAAAAATTTTCTTTTGTATGTGTAACTACAAGGATTCTATTTAAAAAATATTGTCCCCACCCCTTATGGTTACATATTATTGTGCTAAAGATAACTAGTTATTTTTAAATGATATCACTGCTTCTGTAAATTGAGTGAATATATTATGGTAACTTAACACATGTCGTGTAATTTCATCTCACATTGGCTGCCTAAATTTATGCAATAGTCTAGTCTAAATTGCATCATTAGTGGCTGCATATATTCTCATGGAAACGTAGTAGTTATATTTAATATACGTGGTGCGTCTATTCACGACGACATCATTCTTTTCAATTTACAAAATGTGTATTATTTTTAGGCATGTGCGAAGGTAATTTTTTTAATGCGAAGCTTGCATCATATGAAAGAATTTTGAATAAAAATTGAAGTTGAAGGATTAAAATATATATAAAGTTATAGTGGACTACAGTTTTAAAGTGTATTCAACTCATTTGTACCGTTACTGCCAAAAAAATGTATGCCTACTAGACACTGAGCAATGTAATAAAACACATCCTAATTTTGTACTGCTGAAAAACTGAAATATAAAAATCTGCAAGTAAGTAATCATTATACATTTAGATACCTACAAACTTTATAAAAACTACCATACTCTATATGTCCAGTCCCATTTGGCACCACCATGGCACAGTGATTTAAATGGGTGGCTATCAACATTTGGCCTCTTCCCTTTCCTCCTCCAAGAACCCTTGTCAATGTCAGGCTAGATAGTAAACTTGCTGAATGGTGATGGTAGTAGGGCCTCAGAGCATGAGAGTTGAGCTACTTTCACTGCTTACAAGGAAAGTGTGCAGTTCTTCCAAAAAGACAAATGCATTAACTGTTATAACATAGCTGCACATGTCAAAATTAGAAAGGCAAATAAACATGAATTTTTCAAGACAGAAAATACACACTGTATTTGTGTTATGTTATGGTCTGTCACCCTCCTATTAAACAGCCTTCCACTGGTGTGTGTCAGGCATGACATCTTGTTCGCCTAACAAAAAAGAGAGAGAGAGCAAGAGAGAGCGAGAGAGAGAGAGAGAGAGCGAGATAGAGAGAGAGAGAGAGAGAGAAATATTTTCTTTGTACCATCAAATACAAGCAGTCCCATCAGTTTGTCTTTAATATTTTCTCTGTTATTCCTGTTCAAATTTGACTGTTTTTTCCTCAAGAGAAAATTATTAACAAATTCTTTGTACTTATACAGTACACCACCCTTCTTGCATGTGGCATTATAACTACCTGGGCTGAATTGGTGTTAAGATATTGGCTGTTCATATTGTATTGTATAGGGAATCACTGTTTGTCTCCAAAAAACATGTGAAGGTGGCAGCTTGCAATGCAGTTATATGAAAGGTCTCACTTTACTGAGATGTACACAAGTAGACTAGTTTTAACGAATTGCCTTAGAAGCAGTTGGGTTAGGCTGAATGACTATCTCCTCATACCACAAGCCCAAATAATTTTAAAGACATAGTAATAGGAATACTCATTTCTTAAACTGCAATATTCATGCTTGATAGTGTAATGTCTTATATTATTAGTTATTTCTTATTCTGTAACTCTACCCTTCTTGAATTGGGTAAATAATCCCCTTATTACCCTTATACATTTCCCAGCCATCTGTAATTCTTTCCTGAAAGGGAGGTGTCTATATGGTTGGTGGTGGGAGTGTTCATTCAAGAATGGCTGCTTGGGGTAAAGCATGAAACCAAAATATGAAATTTTTCTGTGCGTTCTTGAGCACTGTATATATGTACTAATTTGTTTCTTAAATGGTATTTTTGCTGAAATGAAAACAATAACAATTAAATGTATTTGACAGCAGAGCTCATGAAAATTCATATTTAATGTTAGTTGTAACCTTTAACATGTTGGCAGGTGGAAAGTAACAGATTGGTATTTGCTGATGTTGCAGTCAATATCTTGCGATGCTGTGCAGCTTCATGCTGGGGTTTGGGGACAGCTGTTACAACACTCAGATTTATTCTATTTTGGGAGGATTGTTCCCAGAGGACAGTGCACCTGCATTTGCACTTTTTAAGTTCACTCAGGTAAGTCATTGAGGAACTCTGTAGATACAGGCACAAATTTACTTATACAGCTAACAGTGCAACTGATTTTATGGTATAATTTTTACTACTTTTAATTACTTGAAATATCATAATTTTACTTATTGGCATTGCTTATATTTGAACTTTACAATTTTGTTAACAGTGCATGGTAAATGAATATTTCAGCTTACATAGACAATAGTCCAATATGGATGTAGGAATGAGGCTGGTGCTAATCGGAGCTGACTTCCCTACCCATGGTACAGACTTGTCACTCCAGCTAGCCTGCAGAATAGAAGAGGTGAGACGAAAGTGGGTGGAGGTGCAGCAGAATGAAAACAGTGGAGGAAATGGGAGAACCTCTAGAAAACCCCCACACATTTGTTTCATAAGAAAACTTATTTCATGACAGATATAAGTTATTGCCCTAATCCATGTGTTTGTATTGTATAGTATTTGTTGTCTTGCATAAACTGATATGCCTTTCAGTTTTACATATCAGTTAAATAGTTTTGTGAAGTTCTGAGACATTGGTACCAGTATTTTCAATCATCATGGAAAATATATTGAAACTAACCAACATTTATTCTTGCATTATAAAAAGTTAAGTGGCAAATTTTCTTCAAATATGGAAATTAGTCGGTTAGATGCTTGTAACAAAAACATATAATGTGTTACCTTAATGTGGCTTGAGGTGTGGTGACACTGGGGAAGGTAGCATGGTAGACTTTGACGTGGTCAAGCACTGGCTCGTGTTAGGAAAGCCAGCTTGACCCACGGTGTTACCAGAGTTGATGGTGTAATAATTATGTACCCGGCACCACAGCTCTGCGGTGAGCTGATGAGATGAGGGTCGTTTCGGTCGATGGCCTAGGGGACTCTGGTGAACACTCAGTCACACACGATGGCGAGGCTGTAGGCCGCCTCGTACACCTTAATTAATTACAAATAAAACACTTACGAATGATGCTTGTTGAGGTATTTATTACCTGAGACTCCTTTCTGCACACACAACTATAATACAAAACACGTGGCCTTAATGACCCGGAAACTGCGAGCGACCACGTGGTCTTTACAATTAGAAACTCGAATGCACTTAACAATTCTCCGATAAGAATAACGTCGCTCTCCCCTCGGCTCTATACAAATAAAATAATGAAACAAATAAAATAATGATTCGGTTTGTGACTACGATGCCAATGGATATGAGTTGAGTTCAACTGATGATGTCCGCACCGAGGGCCTCTGCGGAGCGAGAGACTTACACGTCTGGATACGTTGAAGTGCTGATGAGAACTGGGGGGAAGCGTGGGCCGGCTTCCGCTACCTGAGCGCAGCCGACGCCACGTGGCGAAGCGATGAAACAAGATACTCTAAAAAATGATAATGAGATGAAAGTGACATGAATTAACTTAACCTAAGATGACATAATTTTCCCTTAAACAAATACACAATAAAAATGATTATAATAATTCTAAATGTTTCCATCATACCAGCCACAGTACTGCCAAATGTAAAATGTCAAATGTCTCTGCCTGTGGCTGTGAGACTGTCTTCCCTTATGACAAAAAATATTATATTAATTATATACACTATATAAATACACTGATGCTATTAATAAATATCCTGATGAAATAATACATACCCTGAGGAAAGACACTGATGAAATAATAACACGGAATAAATTAGAAATACTAATGCACTTGCACTGATACTACCATGCACACCCTCACTCGTGCCCATAAGCTTGTCGGTGTGGTGTGTCTGGTGTGTGGACACGACTGCAGCAGTCATAGTGGGAACAAAGGACTCGTGAACGCGCAGTTTACGTCAACTTCGTTGAGGTGTTAGGTAGCAGTAGTATAATGGAGAATTTTGGTGGTAACAAAGTGCAAGTTAGGAGAGAAATTGATAATGTCTCATAGAGGTGTTTGGCTACCAACTTGTTGGTGAGCTCAGGCAAGTATGAGCTCTTAGGATTCAAGGGTTGTGTATGTAGGCTTGTGACAGTCCCTTACATGCACACCACAGAAGTAAAGATGATGCAGACATACTTGGGGGTGTAGTGACCCTCCTTACACTCCCTTACAATAAGCACATTTGGAAGCCAGTGAGACAAGTAGTTAAAATTGATAAACATCAGTCTGGAGGTCAGTTACCAAAATTATCCTCATGACTACAGCAAGCAAAATAAAGCACACACACCCACATTGAAGATAACACTGGAGTGTTTTTAAGTGGACACTTATGCAAAACTTGACCTTGGAAATGAAGCACAATGATTAAGTGGACGTGGCATACCAAGTCTGTCATAGGTCAACACAGAACAAAATGCCAGTAAAGGCTTGGGAAACTTTGTAAAGGGAATCTTAAAGGTACAATGAACCTGATGTAGAATGGGATTACAGCTCTGAGCAGGGAACGGAGGGAGAAAGAAAACTAAAACATGTTCTGGTTATATATTACATTCTAATGAAACTAACAGATGGTTCCAAAGCAACAAAAATATGAGTTTCTCAGAACCAGGACATGCACGTAACATTCTGTTCCTGCTAAGTCAAGACTGGCTGATCAGTCCAAGGTGGTGGATGATCAGCCGTTTGAAATTTATTTAATATGTTTTTCACACATTTATAAATCAAATAAAATACACAAGTAAACATTGAATAACACAGGAACTTCTTTTAGTATACAATTTATTTTTTGAAATGTCCAGAGTTCCTTTTGAAAGACTTAGTTTCAAAAAATATTAAGTTTGTGTGAAACATAAGTGAATTGGATTATAACTCAGAAACTCATTAATCACTGAATGATGAATTCAAAATTAAAGGATCATAGTAAATGAAACATTTCTGGATTTCATAAATAAATTTAAGAGTATCAAGTCGGTTATGTTTTGGGGCAATAGTCTGGAAGGTGTATTGGATTTGAGTACACACTTGTTAAAATGTTCCAGAATGTGTAAACAATAATTATCAAATAAGTGCACAAAACCCTTGCTAAAAATGGCAACAACGATTTTAAAACTAAGCACAACTTAGTTTTTAAATGATTTCCAGAAACACATTGTTTTGCACATGCCTTTATTTTACATTTATTATGTAAGGTCCTTTTAAATATCACTTGTCGGCACTATTTGTTTAATGGGTACATACCTAAAAAATTTGCATATGTAGTGTATATAGTATAGAGAATTTGTAATACTGCAATTGGCAGGACGGGGCAGTGTGAAGATGGTGTCTGGGCAAGGAAAATAACATTGGCGACAAGGTTTTTATTAAGTAGTGCGCAGATAGTGGTTATAATGGCATACTTTGGAAGGATGGACATTCAGACAATATTGTATCATATTTGAGGTGGTTGCGGCATTATTTTGATGCAAACTCTGTACAGGAGAAAAAGCAGGTCTCAGTTTGTCGTCGGTAATAGGGAAGCATACATTTGGCGTCTTATGCGCTTTGGTATTGCCTGAGGAACCAGGTAAGAAGTCGTTTGAAAAGCTGGAAGCAATACTTAAGACTCATTATAGTCCAAAGATGCTGGTGATTGCTGAGCGGTGGAAATTTCGTGGGCATATGCAAAAAGAAAACTAATCCATAGCTGAATTTTTGGTTGCCATTAAACATGTGGTGGAAACGTGTAATTTTGGCGCATTTTTACCAGAGGTATTGCATGATCGTTTTGTCAGTGGACACCGTAGCCAAAACATCCAACAAATCTCATTGAAGCTGAATATAATTTGGAGCAGGCATACGAGGAAAACAACAGAAGCTGTTTCAGGTTGCTCAGTCGGCATCAGAAGATGTGTGTAAAGTGTGGGTACCAAATAAACAGCCACAAGGAGCGGGATCTTCACAGAATAGTGGGGGTCAGAGGGAATATTTTTGTTGTGGCAATAAGGAACACCTGGCAGCGACATGTACCTACTCACAATATAAGTTTCGTAACTGTTCTAAAGTTGGGCATTTGGCCAGGAAATGTCGTATACAGAAGTTGGCATCCGTGTGTCTAGTAAGGGAACACAAAACAGGTAAGCTGGGTGGGGGATTCATGGGGAGTGATAACAACAGCCAAAATGAAATTTTTTATTTGTTTATCGTGCAGCAACCACAAATTGTGGCAAATGTAGATTACTAGGTGTCTGTAATGGTAGACGGTAGACCACTTGCGATGCAGGTAGATACGGGATCTGCGGTTACTTTGGTTTCAAATTAAACCTATCAAGTGAATTGGCCGAACAGGCAGTTATGGAAATCGGACATCAAGTTGCGAACATATTTTAGGTATTTCTTACCTGTGAAAGAGGGGATTTAGGTGGAAGTGTTGTACAAGGAACAGAAAAAGCAACTGCCACTACTGGTGGTGGACTCGGGTCACCAGCGACTACCCTCTTTACTTGGACGGGATTGGCTTGGACATATGCAGTTTGACTGGGGCAATATCAGTGCAGTTTCGGTGGATTAGGTCCAAAAGGGGATGTGGTAAAGGAGAAAGTGCTCAAGAGGCTACTTCATAAGTATGCAGAAATATTTAATGGAGCCTTCGGGGTAATCAAATACTTCGAGGCCAACTTTACACTCAAGGATGGAGTTTTGCTAGCCTTTCTCTAGACAAGAACGGTACCGTATGCACTGAAAGAGAAAGTGGAGCAGGAGCTACAGTACTTGGAGCAACAACCAATTTTGGAAAAGATAAGCTACAGTAATTGGGCTAGCCCCCTGGTGGTGGTACGAAAGGCAAATGGCGAGATAAGGTTGTGTGCGGATTTTAAGGTTACGGTAAATCCGAGGATTGAGCTAGTACGCCAGCCACTTCCATGAATTGATGATATTTTTTGCATCTTTGCCAAATGGTCAGATGTTTTGTGTGCTGGGTCTGTCAAACGCTTACCAGCAGTTGGTGGTGGGGATAGAGTCACAAGAGATGGTGACAGTAAATACAAGGGTTTGTATCGATATCGGAGAATGCCTTTTGGATTGTCAAGTGCTCCAAGCTGTGATAGAGCAGATTTTGCAGGGCATATGAGGGGTAGTGGCATATTTAGACAATATCCTAATAACAGGGTGTTCAGTAGAGGAGTGTGCAAGAAGATTGGAAGCTGATGCAGATGTTGCAAGAGCATGGTGTAAAGGTCAGAAAAGAGAAGTGCCATTTCCTTGAAAGGGAGGTCATTCTGGGGTATGGTATCAGTGGGGATGGCATTAGGCCAGCTAATGATCTACAAGAGGCTATAGAGGAGGCTCCAACACCAACCACAATCACACAATTAAAGGCTTATTTAGGGTTGATAAATTTATATGCCAGATTCGTCCCAGGTATGTCGACCAAGTTGAAACCAATGTACAACTAGTTGGCGCAAGGAGCTCCATGGATATGGGATGTACAGTGTCAGCAGTTGTTTGAAGAGAGTAAAGAATGGATTCTCCAGGCTCCTGTGTTAGGACTGTTTGACCCGCTCAAACCATTAATGGTAACGACTGATGCCTCTCAACATGAGGTGGGAGTGGTGTTGTTGCACAGGATGCCAGATGGAACAGAACGGCCCATTTGCTTTGCGTTGAAAACTCTGTCCAAAGCAGAGCAGGGTTATTGCCAGTTACGGTGGGAGGCTTTGAGCATTGTATTTACGGTGCACAAGTTCCACAAATACCTATATGGCAACCACTTCACACTGTACACAGATCATAGGCCCTTGACCACCATCTTTACACCTAAGAAGGCAGTTCCACCTCTAGCAGCAGCATGGTTGCAGCGGTGGGCTCTTCTTCTGTCAACATATGACTATTCGTTTGAGTATAGAAAAGGGCAGGACATGGGTAATGCGGATGTTCGGTCAAAGTTACCATTATCTAATGCACAGACCGTAGAGCAACCAGTCTTCCTGATTCGGTATTTTTAGAACTTGCCGATTAAGGCGGAAGAGATAGCAAGGGAGACAGAACATGACATACTGAAAACTGAAAAAAACTATGCTATGAATGGGTGGCCAAATGAAGTCAGCAAGCCCAACATCAAACCTTACACAAGCAAGAGGGACGAATTGGCTGTGGAAGACAATTGTGTAATGTGGGCAGACAGGGTAGTAATTCCACAAGGGCTTAGAAAGGTTGTGTTGCAGATGCATGAAGTTCGTCGCGGGGTAGTGCGGATGAAAATGCTGGGGAGAAGTTATGTGTGATGGCCTGGAATGGACAATGAGATTGAGAACACGGTGAAGAGGTGTACGGCTTGTCAACTGTCTAGACATAACACACCTCAAAGGTCAAAGGTATCTTAGCCAGTGACTTCTTGGGTGGGGGAGCAAGTACATGTCGACTATGGGGAAAAGGAAGGGAAAAGACTATTGATTTTGGTGGATGCCTATTTTAAATGGGTGGAAGTATGGCCAATGCAGAGCACCATGGCGGAGAAAACAATTGAGAAGCTGTGAACGGCCTTTGCAGTATATGGCTTGCCAGAAATGCTGGTGGCCGATTATGGGCCTCAGTTTCGTTCGGAGGAATTTAGACAGTTTTGCAAGGCAAATGCTATTACTCTGCAGCTAACGCCACCTTTCCACACACAATCCAACAGCAGCGGAGAGACCAGTGCAGTTAGTGAAGACAGCACTCTTGAAGCAGGCCTTGGTGAATGGTCTAACTGGGGGGACAATATCCTTGCAGCGTACGATGATAAGTGGTTGTTTGCCTAAGGGGAATATCAAGACATAGGTAGCAAACTAAGGAGGATTCAAGATGCCCAATTCAGAGTGCAGGATCCTGTGTTGGTGAAAAGCGTCTGAGCGGAACAACCCAGCTGGCTACCTGAGTGTATTGTAGAAGTGGTGAGTCCAGTAACGTACAGGGTCAAGGTTGGAGAAGTAATAAGATTTTGTCATCAAGATCACTTACACAAGAGCCACCTGCAAGAGGAAGAACCCTTGCATGGAATTCACCTGGGATAGCACCTAAACAACAAGCGGAGAGGAGTCTGGTGTCTTCAGGGGAAGCAAGAGCAGCATCAGCACCAGAACAGCCAGCGATGGTCGCAGTATCAGCACCAAAGCAGCTAATGACTGGGGCAGCGCCATCGGCACCAGAGCGACTAGTGACTGAACAACCAGAGGGTCAGGCAGCAGGCACAAGAGACGACAGTGAGGGGGAAAAAGGCTTCCGTGGATTTGGTGAGGAAGCCACAGCTCCACCTAGACTGGGAACTCAAAGGTGCAGTGGAAGGTTGAGGCATTTCCCAATGCATGGTAGTGGTAGACAGGAAGTGCTTTTTCAAGTTATACTCCTTTTGGCACATAGAGGGTAAAAGTTTAGTGTGCAACGAAAGTTGTGTGTGCACAGTGTAACAAAATTTGACAGTGAACGTGGTAGGGGTATAACCCAACGTGCTTGCGTGCACACACTATAACAAAATTCGACAGTGAACATGGTAGGGGTATGACCTAATGCGCATGCGTGTATCATCTAGCTATATGCAAACGCAAGGTACACAAGTATTTGAGGGTATGCACATATCATCTGTGCCGTGAAAAATTTGTCAGTGACAAAAATTGTATAGTAAAATTTTGAAAGGGTTTTCAAGTATTTAGGTTATGCGCGAAAATTTTATTTTAGTCACGCCAAAGAAGTATAACTTCTAACACGTGTACATAAGTACACGCACCCCCTTTTTTTGGCGTCCGGGCAAGGAACATAACAGCATTATAATTTAGTGACTTACTAGAATTCACAATACTATTCATGTTTATGCAAAATTTGTGATTTTATTGGCTGCTAGATGTAATAAGAAGCTACTGACTCTGTGACCATGTTACTGGACATTGGTTAGGTACTCTACCATTGAATTTTTATTATTGGCTAAAAGAGTTCTGTGGACTTTCCACACAGATTGTTGGCCAATGGCAGCAGTTAAATTAGCATACAGCATTTTGTAGTTTAGTGTGCTGCCAGAAAATGTGAATTTTGCTAGTCCCTATTAACAGGCACCGGCATGCTTAATACAGCACTTTACCTAATCACACTCGTGTTCCTGTTCACTGTTGTACAATGAAAATAATCAAGTTGACTTAGACTGTTTTTCTGGGGTAGCTTGTTCACAAACAGGTGCAAGATCCATTTGGTGGCACTATCTGCATTTATGTTCATCGGCGAGCTCGCATGCACGCTTGGCTTTCCTCTCATGTTTCCTCTCTATGTCCCATGTTTCTTGGTTCCCCCTCTCCTCATGCATGTGCATTTAGTTTCTTTTGGCTAGTTCTGCCTGCTTAATGTTACTGGGAAGTCACTTCTCAACTTCTACTCCCTAGCTATACTACTAACTTACTTTGATGTAGCTGACAGATCACTTCATGGGGCATTTAGCTGTGGAATGGTGACTCATGAGTGTATGCTATGGCAGTTGGCCATTTTAAATGTGTTCGTAGTTTCTTAATTAACTGTGGTGTAGTGTTGTAGTGTTTCGGGGTGTGCTGTTGTTTAGTAGGTTTTTTCTAAATTCAGGTTTGGTAGCCTTTCAAAATTCCCTTTGGTGTAACTAAAGCTGCTTCACTGCAGTAAATTTTTCCCTTTCAATGTGTTATGTTTGTGATATTTGGCTGCCGGTTTCTAGTCAGCAGTTTGCTTGTTTTTAAAAATACGCTCATGGCCTATGTGCTTTGTAATATTGGGTACAATTTAAACCATGTATTTTAATTTGTTTGCTATTTACTTAGAGCCCCATTTTATTGTTCTGTGTAAACTTTAGTAATGAGGGCTTTGGCTACGGTCCTTAAGACCACACCCCTCATTACATTGCATTGCTTTTTAAATTGGTTTTATTCAATTGAGGGCTTTTTCTATGGTTGATACAACCGCCCCTCATTTGTGAATTTTTCTGTGTTTTTGGCAATCCACTAAATATTTTTACGAGATTGTTGCCTTTTTACATGTTTTTTATTTACTTTTTTATGTTAACAAATTAATTAAAGCATTGTATTAAGATTGCATCAAGCAAATTTTGTATTATTCTATTAAATATATTTTATTTTCTATTGGATGGCGTGTAAAATTATTTGTGTACGGCACACATTCATGACACAGAGTGAGCAGTGGTGGCATAGTCTGGTGACTGCGTTTCTGATAATTGTGATACAAAAGTAGGTTAGTAGGGTCTTGAGTGCGGAATTAGAGACCATGTCTACATCTTTTACTTGCGATGCATTGAGAATTGTAGTTGTATCATGTACCCTTTTCAATTTCTGTTTTTGCTTCCTTGCTTTACTTGTTTGGTATGACTGTACAAATTTAGAATGGCTGGATTATTGTCCAATCTATCATTTCACAAATTTGTTCAAATTAAATTAATTATTTTTTATATAAATTTGTAAACTGTGACTGAAAAGAGCCAAGCATCTGTCAAAGGGACTGTGTTGAAGGTTACACTCACAAACTCCCATTCTCCTGTAGCTTAATAACATTTAAGCACTAGTGTACAAGTGCTTGCACCCTTATACAGTTATTTTTTATTGGGGACATGCCCCAGCAGTAGGAGTGACACATACTTTGAGCAACAGTTGTGAAGCCTATGTTGTCTGTGTTATTCACAGTCAGTGGCAGCTGCTGCCAGCTTCTTCTACAGCAGCCACCTTGGTCTTCATGCCCAGCTGGGGATACTAATAGCTCTGGCCACATTAGGTACGGTATCTTTCTGCTGGGTTGAGTGGGTTTCCAAGGCCAAAAGGAGCTCCAGCTACAATGCCGCCATTGATGAGCCATCACTTGTAGACAGCGCTTCAGTCATCAAGGAGAACTGAATTATGTCTAATCGTGTTTCAGTGCTGTTGCCTTCAGCATGCTCCAAGTAAGCATTTCTGTCATTCGTTAGAATAAGGTGGCTTTGTTCAAATTAAGATTCACTTCACCCCCAAATTGCTGAAAACCTGGAGGCTATAAAAGGTCAGTACTTCATAAAAATTGAGACCTTCCCCATTTAATTGCATGTAAATGTGATCACAGAGTAGCTTTGCATTTTTTTTTCTCCACATTTGTGAAATTCTCAGTTTTCATGTAGGCTGTATATGCAATTATTTTTATTTCACTTTATCAGTATTGTTTTTTAATGCACTGGACAAAAAATGTCCATATTGAATAGTCAAGATTTTGTTCAACTGCTTCTCTGTGTGTGTGTGTGTGTGCAGCAGTAATTGTGTAACACATTTCAATTTGTAAAATTTCAAAATAATTGTTGTTGACAGATACTAACTACATTTTAAATGCAAATGTCAGTTGGTTGTAAATAGTAATACATTACACAAAAACATGAATAAGTACTGTATTCAGTAAAAGGTAACTGTTGACATTTAACTATAGTAAGTTATGAATGCTGAGAAGTTTACCATTTTATAATTGATATTAGATGATTATTTTAATGTCAGTAATTAATTAAGCTTTAAGGCATCTATGGTTCAAACATTTAAAGGTTGAGGTGAATGTTATGTAGCTTGTAATCAGTTCATTTTCTTGCTTTGCTTACTGGCTTCAAAAGCAGGCGTTGCAATGTTTAAACACTGGCCATTCACGGTATCTTCCAATTTAAATGAAATAAACCTTCAAAAAATTACCCTAGGTATAATATGCCTACCTGTATTTTAAATAACTCCATTACAACACACATTTCATATTTTTAGCAATATTAGAGTATTATATTTTTGATTAAAGGAAACTTTCACCTATATATTGTCAATAAATTATAATATTTACTACATAATCAAAATGAATTTAAGATAATAACACCAGTGCTGTGTTAGCAACAGCTAGTAAGAAACAGTTTGCATGTAAAATGTTATTAAATTGAGTTTTGGCATGCATTATGTAAAGTAAACTTCTCTTATTGAAATATTTACATTTTCATGTAGCACTTGTATGAACACATTTCATTGTTACTTATTACAAATTTGACACGTGACGGCCTAGGGAGAGAGACGTCACATCAAGAGTGGGGGAGTTTTTTTCTGCGCCAGTTTAGTTGCGCAGGTTGAGGAGGACTCTACTGCGGAAGCATCTGTATTATGACCCGTCGGTCTTGCATTGGTCCCTTATATAATGTAGGACACGTCGGGTGCCTACTTGGTAGAAAATCTGTGAGGGCGAGGTGATACCTCCAGATGTTGGACACATAGGATTGGGCTCTTTTACCACTGGTGTCATTCCCTTTCAGCAGACGCTAACCCTGGCTGAAAAACTTTGGCTTCTGTTGGAGCGGACGGCTGGGCAGGCTGGCGCCTGCTGCTGACCGGGGTAAGGCCAGCTGGCGGGCACATGTTGATGCCTTGCTGTTGTCCTCCGGGTCAAACGGGACCACTCCCAAGGGGAGAGTGTACCCCTGGCGGAGTAGTTCAACGGCGGGGTGAGCAGCTGTGGGAACCCTAACCGAGAGGCCAAATAGGTTGGCTGGGAGGGTATTGGAGTGAGGCTCCACTAATTGTCGGGCGGCATGTGCTCTCTCCCATGGGGACTTGCAGCTGAGGGCTGGTGTAGATTGATTATGATTACTTAGGGGGTGATGAGATGCAAGGATAGCAGATGTCCTCCGGGTATTCCTCCTGCTCCCTCGTCGGTGAGTGAACATCATGGACAGGAAAGGTGCTAATGTTCAACCTGTAGATTGTGGCAGGCAACAAACCCGTAGCTAAAGTGTACTCCAGAAGTACATAGGTCAAGCCTCATCAGTCCTGGCACCCCCTCCGGCAAGTTCATACACTCTGGAGGGAATGGGTTAGCTGACTAAGTTGGCCCAAATGCTTCGTCATGTGTCTTTCTAGTGATTGGGGCTCTACCATACTTGTGCACCAAGTACCTTTATGTACCAGGTCCACAGTATGGGTGGCCGACGAACTTGATCTGTGTGTGACGTGCGTGCAGTCCTGGTTAGGAGCTGCCCGCAGTCCTACTCTACATCGGAAACGGTTGCCAATTCGCGGTCCCCTGCCGCTTCCTTTGAGGGTGATACCAGGATGGGGTAAAGGCACACGTTCACTACAGAGCAAGGAAAGACAAAAGTTAGCTGGACTACATGTTTTATTCACTTTAGAATAGAAACACGGTTGCCCGTACAACCTTCTACCTCTACACACACTAGGTGTTCAACAGACTTTGTTCAAGATCAAGACAGGTGAAGGTGGCTGTCGGTTTGAGGAGCCTGACTTAATGAGAGGATGAGAGCTGACAATTAAGTAGTAGTNTACAAGATCAAGACAGGTGAAGGTGGCTGTCGGTTTGAGAAGCCTGACTTAATGAGAGGATGAGAGCTGAAAATTAAGTAGTAGTGAAAACAATTGGACCCTAATTGTGGCTTATAGCCCTTAAGGACCCGGGGCACCATGTGTGGNAAATTAAGTAGTAGTGAAAACAATTGGACCCTAATTGTGGCTTATAGCCCTTAAGGACCCGGGGCACCATGTGTGGTGTACGTGTCAGGTGTGGTGACTCTTGACTGCAAGTGTCACGGGGTAGTGATGACCCTTCGGCTGCTGTGGTGGGGGAGGCGTCGTCAGCTGAAGAACTGGTAGAAAACTGGTAGGTCTTAGAGTCCTGAGGAGTACTGTGGCTGTGTGTTAGAGAGTCTGAGCACCACTTGTGTTGAGACAAACTACGTGTACAACTGGCATTTCTGTCTGGAGCACGGCCTTATATTCCTCTCGGCTAGATTGTTCCTGCGTGCTTCGTTCGCTTTCGGTAATCTTTGGCCACCATCCCTTCAGGTTGGGGCCAGGCGGCGCCACTGCTGCCATCTCTTGGCGAGGTGGCGGCAGGGAGGTTTGGGGTGGTTGCTGGCAGAATCCGCCGCTTGCTTAGGGGTAAACTCTTGCATCCCCACGGCTGCTTCTCAGCGGGATTACAAGTGACGGGGGCTATGACGTGACTTCCTATCATTACGTGAGTGCTGGCCTGGGAGGCGGCCAGTCGGGGTTCGATTCCCTTGGGGGCACGTGACACGCATGTGATAATGCGGAGACAATAATAATAATGAGTAGGAACCATCATGCATCAAATTTATGCGCCATGAATAATGTCTGCAACATGCTCTAGCCTCGCCACAACAATGGCCCACTCCCAAAAAGAGTAAAGAGCATTAGGCAGTGCATGCCACAGACACCCCCTGCTGTGATACCCAGGGATTGGCACACAGCCGACTGCTGCTGCCTGCTATATGGCAACCCACATCACATCTTGGCGTGCTTCCACCCCTCTGGCCATGGAGGGAAATGCAACTCATCAATCAGCTGCATTCGGCCATTTTCCCCAATCTCTCTCATCCTTTCCCTGTGCCCCTCGTGCTGGCCCTGTGTTTCTGGTATAAATAGGACCCATGGTCCTTAGTTCGAGGCTGACTCGTGCAGCTCTAGTGGAGGACGTCGCTCTGCCTGGATGTATACCGAAGCCTTAAACTTTGGCTTAGCTATACTTTGCTTCACTGTTCTCAATAGCACATTGCTATTTCTTGCGCTCAACTCCAAGTACCGACAGCCTGGAAAAACCCTCACCCCATGCGCAGCTGCATATTCCAAGATTCTCCCACACCTTTTGTTGGCAACCTAGGTTCGGCCCTTCAGACACCAATCGGGGTACGGGCTGTATATGTGTGTTATTGTCGAGGCAATAAACAGACACATTCCAATTGACATATTGTCACACTGCATTGCTTCTTAACCTGTTTCCTGCTACCTCCTTTTTCAACTTAGTATGCTCCCCCAACACTCTTTCACGACCGCACCTCCCTTCCCCATTCCTCTCTTGCCCTTCAGGCGTATAGTCGAAAGTGCTCAATCTTGCTGAGTAACATTAGGACCGAAGCCAAACCCTGCTATTGTTCCATTCTGAAGAGTGCTAGTGTCTGTCTGTGGCAGAAAGCCAATAGTAGGCAATCCCTGGGGACATGGAACATGAACCTTCCAAGGGGACTCGGAGATGATGGCGACGTCATGCCCTCTCTGATAACTGAGGAATGGGATACATTCTGTGTGGTGAACACACCATGAGNTGAGATGATGGCGACGTCATGCCCTCTCTGATAACTGAGGAATGGGATACATTCTGTGTGGTGAACACACCATGAGGGAAGTCACTGACCTCCGGGAGGTGCCCAGGCTCTTCCACTAACAGCAGGTTCCCCTTAATTGGTCACGTCAGGCCGTACCCCCTCCTACTGTACACTCACTATCGCCCACCTCTCTTCTGCCTCCTGTCTTTATGTCTCGCCATCATGTTGGGCATGGGAAAGTGACTAAACAGCAGAGTGTAATCATGGAAAAGGGAAGCCCCTGCATTTCAAAGGGGAGGCCACCACCAGTGCTTCAGAAGAGAGTACAGATACCTTCTTCTGCGTTCTGTTGCATGTCCTATGCACTGTTCCACCACTCCCTGTTACACTGCCCAAGAAGTCTACACCCAGCAAACTGGCCCCGCCTGTGGGGAGAGTAGTGCGACACCTGGAGTTCCAATCTCAGTGTNCAAGAAGTCTACACCCAGCAAACTGGCCCCGCCTGTGGGGAGAGTAGTGCGACACCTGGAGTTCCAATCTCAGTGTTCCACTGCAACCAGCTTTGCTCCACACTGTGCCCAGAGGGTGATTGAGTTGCCCAGAACTCTGACTCATCTTCCACCAAAGTCCCTGTCAAGATGACGCCTGCTTGCCAGCTGTCTGGGGTAGGAGGGAAGTCTTTGATGCTGGACACCAATAAACTCTATACACCAGGTGAGGCATCAAACTTCTTTCTTGGTGCCCAATGTGGTGCTATTGGGGCTATGTGTGACAGTTTCTCAAGACCAGGAAACCCCTGAGAAAAGATATTTTTGGCCGCAGCTACTTAACTTCGTTTCAGACATCGGGGAGTCAGGTTAAACACACCCTGTGGCACCCATAATTACCATCAAATGGCCTCAGTCTAGGATAATCTGCAGAATGAGGGCCAAACCCAAGCTGTTGAAGATTGCGCAGAAACAGGTCACTTCTACATCACCTGCCCATGCTGCGATGCCACGTTTAGCTAAGCCTTTATAGGCTGGGCGGACTGAAAGAAGGGTATCGAAGGGTTACCAGTGCACATACCACCATCTCTGCCATGGATGGGCAGATAGGGCCAAGGACCTAGATTGGCTGAATTTCCCAAAGTTTGGTCTGCTGGATAACACCAGAATGAGTTCTGTCCTGACATGAACCCATAACCATCATGCGCCCACTGACCCTAGGAACTTCCTCCAAGCATGTGCTTCTGAACTCCAGTGGGGCAAAACCAAGAAATGGTGGTGCAATTATGGTGAATTTGTCACCATTTGGGAGCAGGTCACTGAAGGGCTCTCCACACAAATTTTAGGCCCACATACTCTTTCTCAACTTACCAATGAACTTTATGGCCAGGTCCAAAGAGGGATAAGAAGCAGAATTGTTCATCTGCCACAAAGCACTAATCTTCCAGCAGGTACACCCCGGGCGTGAAGAATTGGACACAGTGGAACAGTGATTTCTGTTATCTGAAATACATTCGCGTTTACGAAACCCTGAACTGGAGATCCTAGAAGAACTCGTGAGGAAGGCATGAGTAAAGGAGTTACATGTGCTAGACATACAAAAAGCTCAGGTCTGACCCAAGGCCGCTCTAGCAACTCCTGCAAAGTTGGGGCCTACTGAAGCTCCTCCACAAGGGAAATAGATGGAACCTGCAACTGCTCCATTTCCCATGCTGCCCAAGTGCTGGTACTGCCCAGTCACCCACTTGCACAAGTATTGTCTTAAAAAAGGCAATAAAACCACTGCCTGCTGCAAAAGACACCAAACCATTGGAAAACAGAATGGCCGGAAAGTCTGAAGGGGCCAGGACCCTGTCAAAGTAAAAAAGGTCCTACGGGTGACCATCCTAAAGGAGGAGGCAGTCATAAGGGACTGACCCTGTATTATCGTGTTNAAGTAAAAAAGGTCCTACGGGTGACCATCCTAAAGGAGGAGGCAGTCATAAGGGACTGACCCTGTATTATCGTGTTAATTGGGACCAAAGAAGTTCCAGGACTTTGGACACTGCTGTGAATACAAATTTAATTCAGAACAAGGCAATCCCTCGGGAATACCTAAACCAGATACAGCCTGTCAAGGACAACACAATCTGCATGGTCCAGGAAAGAGCTTGTCTCTCNTTCGGGAATACCTAAACCAGATACAGCCTGTCAAGGACAACACAATCTGCATGGTCCAGGAAAGAGCTTGTCTCTCTACTGAAGGGGAAGTCATACTGACTCTGAGATTCGTCGACAAGTTTATTTCCACCAAGTTTTACGTAGCTAAAAAACTGAGAGAGCCAGCAATCCTGGGGCAAACATAGCTGTATGAGCAGCAGACCATAAACTGCCAGGAAGGTTAGGTCTATTTCGGGGCATTCAAAAGAAGATCCGTAATGGAGAAATTTGCTTAGTTCGACCTACATCAACCTATCGCTGGAGACGACCTCAACTATCAACTGCAGGGGGAAGCAGGGGAACTACATACCATAATAGTCCAGGAACACAGATGTGTGTTCAATCAATGGAGCACTTTGCTACAGACAGCCACAATTTCTCACAAAATCCATCTGACCAGCTTACAGATTCCACATAACAACCAGGGGAGGTGTCAGCCAAGAGGAGAGCCATCATCGAACAACAAATCAAGGAGATGCAGCAGCTGGACATCATTGAGCCCTCTAAATCCACCTACAATGGTAGAGTTGTCTTGGTACCGAAGAAATATGGCACCCAGTGGTTCTGCATCAACTACCATGACTTCAACCAGATCACCCAGCCGGTAGTTCCCTCTTTTCTTTATTTGGGACACATGCTCAAGGTTCTAGGCTCCAGGGAAGGTCAAGTTCTTCAGCACCCCTGACATCCACTGTGGCTATTGGCAGATACCTGTACACCTGGAGTCAAGGTTATGCCCTTTGGCCATAAGAATGCCAGTACCACATTTCAGCGTCTCATGGCCACAGCAATCCTAACTGGCTACATCGGGGAGTTTTGCTACACGTACTTGAACTATGTTATATTCTCCAAGGACTGACAGGAACACCAATGCTATGTGTAGCGGTTTGAGATCCACAGCCTCATGCTCAAGGAAAAGTTTACCAAGCCTGATACACTATACCGGCCACTTCCCAACCTCTCCCTGATACTCCAAATGGACGCGAGTAGAGTTGATCTAGGGGCTGTTTTGTTCCATGAAACACCCGAAGGCAACCGACGGGTAATCACATATGCCAGCACCCTTCTAGCAAACACAGAGAAGAGGTACCATTCAAATGAGCAGGAATGCCTGGCAGTAATTTTTGCCCTCAATAAATTCTGTTTCCACCTCAAGGATGCCCCATTCATCTTAGGGATGGAATACCTGAGCACTAACTTGGTTGCATACCACCAGTGCTACGAAATCCAAGCTTGGTCGCTGGGCCCTCCTGTTGCAAGAATTTACATTTTCCATTCAGCACTGCAAATTGGGAGAGGATACTCCCTCCAGAAGCAGCCACTCGCCAAGAAGAGAGTGCAGAAAAACACGTGCAGCTGATGGAGGCTCAACCCAGTCATGCAGACTTTGCTGAGCAGCAGCAGGCCAACCCAGAAATCCAGGCCTTATTGGCGAAATAGCACAAATGTTACAAAGATCAGCAGGGCTATGTGTGGACTCGCCCACACTTAAACACCACAAACTGGAAACTGTGGATACCGCACAGCTTAAGGGCAGACATCTGCTACTACTATCATAAACATCAGCACACTGGTCACCCTGAGGTTAAGAAGACGTTCCATGAGCTTAACCAGAAGTATGCCTGGGACGGAGTGAGCTGAGACGAGGAGACATACATCCAGCAGTGTCAAGTCTGTGCCAATACGAAAGCCCATGCAGTCTTGATACGTATGACTATTCCTTGCTAATCCACACCAGCATGGATGCAAGCTACCGTTGGTTTGATGGGACCATATCCACGCTCCCAGAAAGGGAAATTGTACATCTTGGTGATTACCGACATGTTTCCAAGATGGGTCAAAGCCTACACCATCACTAAATCAGACACCACAGCTATTGTAGATATGATGGAGGAGGTTTTCCCCTACTGGGGTTATCCCTGCTGTATCCTAATAGACAACAGTCCTCAATTCACAGGAGTGTCATGGGGAATAGCCTGCAAATAGGGGGTGAATTGGGAGGGGGGGGGGTTGCAGCCCTAGACAACATCCAGCTACTACCCGCAAGGGAATTAAACTGAGAGACTTAACCAAGAAATAAAGATAGGCCTCTGAGTACGGATGCAAGGGGACCACCAGAAGTGACTCCTACCTTCCAGATCTTTTGTTCTCCCTTCACCGGCGGAGAAATGAAGCCCTAGAAGCTTCCCCCAGCAAGCTTTTGCTCGAACATACCTTAGAACGACCCAGGGAGTGGGGCTGGGAAGCTTTACCCTGTGAGATTCTACAAGGAGAAGAAAACTGCTGGGAAAGTATGAAACAAGTCTATATGGCCAGTTTTAAACAAGCACGATACGTCGCAGTACCCAACACCACAGCACAAGTCAGAAAATCTTATTCTGGAAGGAGAAAATATCTTGGTAAAGACTAAACTGTTCAGCAGCAAGGTTGCACTCTTCTTTGTGGGTTTTCACCTGAAATGGGAAGGTCCCTCCCTACGTGGTCTGTGAAAGGCGTGGTAACACATTGTAGGTTCAGGATGAGAGTGGTAATGTACGTATCGCTCACATTAAGAGAACTACTGAACCTTTGATTGAGTGAAATGCCAGACACAACCCACCACTGCCGCCAACAAGTGTTGAACCGGAGCAAGGGTATGCTGTTGTCCTGCCAGATGGGCAGGTGCTGACCATGTGTGCTGCAACACCTCACGCACGAGCTTTTGTCTCTCCTTGCCACCACCTTCACCAGACCAGCAGTGCAAGCCTTCACCGGAACCAGCGCCAACCAGGGGGAGAAACAAGCCTACTGTATCATCCCTGGTAGGCCAATCAACCTATACAGTTGTAAAATTCCCTAAAATTTTGCGGCACAATATTTTTCAAATTTTACCTAATTTCATGTACTTTGATATTTTTCCCTAACTGATTGTGTCAGTATGTTAGGAAAGTTTCGGTCAACATTGGTGTTATTTCAGAAATTTTATTTCAGTCATGTATTCATGAACTGGGAGTTTGTACAGTTAACTTCGCTGCCAAGCCTAGCAGGAAGCTGGTTGTTTGCTGTACACTGCTCAGCTTGCAACAGGATGTTAGCTTCTACGCTCACATTCCTGAAGGCGTGGGACGCCTTTTGCTGTACCTTGTCCACGCTACTTGCCAGAGGTGCAACACATGTAATCTTGCTGTGGAACTGTTGTGGACTGTTTGCGGTACCCCCATTGCTCTCTAGGAACGTCTTCTGAACTAAATTTTGTCACCTTTATACCCACGTGCAATTTTGTATCCATCCACCGCCGCCAACCGTTTTTTGCCGGACTCTCTGCAAAGACGCGGTCTCGACATGAGTGTTTGCCATGTTGTGCTCCCGTGTTCGGGGAGGTTGCTGAAGGCGGATGATTCCCCTGCATCAGCTTATTTAGTTTTAGAAGTGTCCTGTAGAAAAGTGCAGAGTTAGCAGTAATAATTAAGGATATTTAATTTTGGTGATTTATCTTAAATAATCCTACGCAATTTCATACCTTCCCTCCGAAATGGGTGAGTACAGCATCAGTCTTTCTCCAGTAGTACGTGCCATGTTTCATTGACTCTTGAATAAATAATTAATTTTTCACGAACTTCCTTGTTTATGTGTTCCAAAGGGATCATGTTTTGGACAAAGTTTTATTCCCAGTTTCATTTGAAGTTTCACTCAAAGTATTATTTCAACTATTCATCTCCTCAACATTCCGGGTACTAATTTCATACCAGTCCGCAAAATTTGAACTAGTCTCCAGCTTCTTGAGTTCACCTGGAGAAGTACCAGCCAAGTGCTAGCTTCATGGAACATTTTTTGTTAATCTTGTTATCATCTGGACCACGTAACTACGTCATAATTNCCAGCCAAGTGCTAGCTTCATGGAACATTTTTTGTTAATCTTGTTATCATCTGGACCACGTAACTACGTCATAATTTCTTGAACTCATTTATTATAACGATTGTGACGTAAAATATGATTGAAATATTTGTCATGTAAAAATTTAAAAAAGTGGAACATTTCCCAATTAAAAGAAAATCCGTATTGATCATTAAAGATGGGTAGTTTGTACGGGGTGCACNCCAGCCAAGTGCTAGCTTCATGGAACATTTTTTGTTAATCTTGTTATCATCTGGACCACGTAACTACGTCATAATTGCTTGAACTCATTTATTATAACGTTTGTGACGTAAAATATGATTGAAATATTTGTCATGTAAAAATTTAAAAAAGTGGAACATTTCCCAATTAAAAGAAAATCCGTATTGATCATTAAAGATGGGTAGTTTGTACGGGGTGCACTCCAGGGTTTTCAAGACTTCCAGGGCCATAAGCTTTTCATGAGTTAATTTCTGTTTATCTGCAATTATTCAGTGAATATTTCATCAGTGAGCCTATTGTTTTTTGTCTACACATTCAATTGGTTTAATTAAAATATTTCTTTTGAAACTGAAAGTTTATACTCTTTTCATTTATTAAATTTATGTCTACCTTCGGACAATTAAAACTAATTGAAAATATAATTAGTAAAGTATTACTAGAATCAGTTTCTAGGTAAAATGTACTTGGTATCCCGTTTGCCTAGTACAGCTTACAAACAATTAATCAATTATTTATTATACCAAGTGACTTAATAGTGTCTGGCATTATGGTAGCAGAAAAATATTACAATTTTATGAAGTGTCCACAGAAATAATGTTTTGCTGTTGAAGTAATTATAAATTGTATAACATATTTATGGGCACTGTATTTGATTGTTTATGTACCAGACACGTTAGTAATTTTTGCCACATTGAGTATGGCTGATTGTTGTGATTTAAAATGAAAATTATATCCTGAACACATGCCAAGCTTTAAGTATATTGTATATTTTTGAAAGCAAACATAATTTATAACCATGCGACACACCACGGTACATTACGAGTGGAAAGCAGTGTGCACCGTCCCTAACAGTGCCGACTCCGCCCCTTACTCCAGCTGCTGCAGAGGCAGGGAAGGAGACTACCAGCTACCATTCAGGTTGGTAAGTGCCCATTTCTCCTCCCGCCACTAGGCTGAGAGTCAAAGTGGCACATTTTTAGGCCACACTGACCAAGTAACCCAGTGGCCTGTCACTGTACTCCACTACGTTCCTCCACAGTCCAGAGAGCAGTTGTGGAGATCCTGTTGTTGTAGTAATCAAGGGGAGACCCAGGCACTACTAGGAGACACCGTGGCGTCTCAACCTGGCCTTCAGCTGACCAGCCGCTGTGGTCAAAGACTTTGTGTGAGGGGTTACCCCGGTAACTGCCCACCCACTTAAAAGCCCACAGACTCTGTGTGTTGACGTTGCCCCCTTTCAATGTGACACCTGCTGAGTGCCTCCACCTCACCATAAGAACCAGTCCCGTGTGCATGTGTGTGTGTGTGTGTGTTTTGAATAGTTATGTATCCTAGTTAGCCACTGTAAGTGGCTAACTAGGATACATAAATATATCTCCCCCAGTGCACAAAAGCAGAGTACCCTCCTTATCAGTGCAGTGCAACACAACAAATACCAACAAACTACGTAACAACCAGGCCATGTCTAAGTGTTTCAGTTCATCCAGGCATGTAACAGTATATGTTGCCCTAATCCTTGCTACTGGTTTTGTTGCATAAGACCTGGCCACAGCTATTCTTCAGATGCGTGCACTTGTACACACAATGTTCAAATGTGATGTGCTGATGTTTTCTGCTGTTTTGTGTATAGTATTTTGCAGCCTACCTGCCAGTATGTATTTGTTTATAGTATATTGTAGCCTATCTGGTAAGTGTTTAATTGTTTTCGGCCATGAGCCAGCATTTTAACCTTTGATGCTTGCAAAGTAAATATATCCAAGCCAAGTAAATAAATAAATAAATTAATTAATTAATTAATCAATTAAATAATGACATGCCTGGAAGTCAAGATGTGTCAAGTGCCAATACCATTATTGTTTGATTACATACGTGCACAGAACCTAAATAAGAAAGCCTGGGAAAGAAATTATATAATTTTTCTAAATGTTTTTTATGTAATAAAATTTGCTAAAATATCCCAGTTAGAATTGCCAACTTGTAACTAAGACTCAGTTTTAAACCTAAATACCTGCTGGGCTATCTTTTTCAACTAAGTTGACATTTGCTTTCAGAAATNAACTAAGACTCAGTTTTAAACCTAAATACCTGCTGGGCTATCTTTTTCAACTAAGTTGACATTTGCTTTCAGAAATGAATTAATTCACTTTAATTAATTCTCAATTACTTCATCTATTAACAATGTTTGCATTTGCTATTCAATGTACGATAATATTGTGTATCATATAGCCTTGTATAACTTTGCTCAACTATTGGTAACACGTTAACATTATTATTTTTTTCCAATTGTGTTGTAATGCATGTTTGGCTGTGTATCGTTTGTTTCCTATGTGTAACTTGCCAAACTGTCAACCTTCGGGTAATTCAGTGCACCATCTGTATTGTCTTATATTACTTCATTTCACTGTGTATGGGCCAAGTAAACCATTTTTTTATGAGGTTAACTTCTTTTTACTTAAATTTGAGGCATGATTGACAACCTTTGTTTTTGGAAACTAGAAGTTTTACAAGAGCCAGTATTATAAATAAAGATATATTGCTATGGACTACTACCAACAAGAAAAACAGTTGAAATGGTTCCACCATAACTTCTTTTTTCATGTAAGTGTACCAGCCGAATTTACGTACCCTGTAGCAGCTTCTATTTCAATGTAAGTGGGGATTGCAAACCATTGACGTAATTTTTCACTGCTATAAACTTCAGTTTAGTTATGCAAGTTAACCTGTGTTACGTTAACCAACACCAGAATAATTTAGTTCGCCACCACAGTAAACTTAGCTATCCCCTTAAGGATAGGTTGTTTGTATTTGTAACCTCTTTCTTTTTCACTAGCTATGCAAACAGGCTGTGAAATAGTTGTTTAACTTGTTATCCCACATTAAGATTTTGTAACTTTACTTTGGGGATGTTTGTATGAAACCAGGCCTCGAGCCGATTTTGTACCACAGTGTCATTCCTGACAGTATCTAATGAATCCTTCAGATCCCAGCCTTGAATTTCAAGTTGTTTTCGGTCATGTTAGGACTTTTAACCCCTTTGACCCCATTTTTGCTTACACCAAAAACATGGGTTGAGCATGAAAGAGGCCTCTGCCATGAGTGTTAGAGAGTACATCCTTAATCCAGATGTCTACGAGAGAGTGAGTCCAGTCTCCTTCCAAGAGGACACCTGTCCTACACGCCTGTGGATAGGGCTAACGGAAGGGCGGGGCTTGATGCACCACGAGCAATGTATATAACACACTCTAGCCTTGCCACAGCTGCAATCCCCTTCCATACATGCCACACGCGCTTCCCGCTGTGATACCCAGAGATTGGCATGCGGGTCTGCTGCTGCTGCTGCTAGATGGCAACCAGCATCACTCACCAATGCGCTTCCAAATAAGCTTTGGCACTGGTTGAAAGACTGGTGGGAACTACGCATAGGTCCAGCAGGGTGTATTTGTGGAAAAGGGAAGCAGCTGCATGTCAGAGGGGAGCCACCGCCACTACGTCAGGAGAGAGCACAGATACCTTCTCCTACCTCCTGTGGCATGTTCCACGGGCCGTCTCGACACTCCCACCTACACAGCCAGTGTATGGGTCTCGCCTGTGGGGAGTGTAGTGCGATACCTGGAGTGCCAATCTGTGTTTCACCGCAACCAGCTTCGGTCCTACCAGGGTTTACATTCATGTTGTAAATGTTTGTTATGCTTTTTGAAATACAACAGCATTGTTTGGAAGTTGAATGTAATGTAAACATAGAAATTGATAGTTGAAACAGAAGAGCCATGCGGTAATGTTTTTGTTGACTTGTGGTGGAAGGACACGTTATCAGCACCTGAAAGTAGACATTAAGCAGGGCTTCAGAAAAGTGTGAAGTAACCTTGAATGGTCTATAGTTTACAGATTGTGCCCGACCCTTTTAATTCCCAGTAAGCATTCATTTTAAAATTATAAATGTCACAGTCATTTTGTAAAGTTGGGTATCATAAAACAGTTTTAAAAGGTAGAATTTTTCATTGTGCATGCATTTTTGTATGTGTGTGTGTGTGTGTGGGCACGTGACTGTGTGTATGTGAATGTGCGCATGCATGTGCGTATGTACACACATATGTATGTGTGCATACATGCACATAGAAATTCAAAATCAATTTATATTAAATTTATTTCAGATTTTGAAGTAAAATTGTAGACAAAATGTTTTTGTCAAAATTAATTGTATGTGCTTAACTATCATTAACTTTGATCCTAAATGACATAGTAAAACTGACTAAACTATTTTATTAGTAATTCATTTTATTAATAAAACTTAAATTATTTTATTACTTTCTATCAAATTGTACATCGATGAATTTTTTTTTATTTCTTACTTTTTTAATGGGAACTAAATTTTTATCAATATTTATTGATACACTAGTTCTTCACTTATGTCCTAAATTTCATTAATAAATATTTCTCATAAAATAATTATTACATTGAAAATTTTATACATCAAATAAGTTTCAATTCTTGATGATCTACATCTGCCAAAAAGCATTTTTTATTTTTCACTGGACTGCATTTGGCAAACTTGAATATTAACCACATTAGTTTAACACATTGCAGTTAAATAAAGTTTATTTTTACATTTTGTAGACGTATGATAGATGTGGATTTTGATTGAAATTTGTTACCAAATATAAATACAATATCCAATATTAATACATTTTCAATAACTCGGTGCACTGACAGGATTTAAACTCACTTTACTCTGAGTCTCAAACATTTGGGGGGGAAAAATGTAGATTAAATTAAGCTAGACTAATGTGTTATAACAATAACTTGTTATTTGTGCTGGATTCAAACAGGCTGTTTTAAAGTCTGCTGTAAATGAGATTAACATCATTGTTAGGATTTGAGAAATGCGTCGGACAAAAATTTTATTTTTACTGCAGCTCATGAGAAAAACAAAATGTGAACGGAGGGACTTGCAGTAGTTGAAAATGTACTATGTTTGTTTGATGGTGTTCACTGCTTGATGTAATTGTTTAATTCTTTCCATTTGTGCTTATTGTTTTGCATGTACAAAGATAGACAAGCAAGGCAATGAAAGAGGCAGGAAGAAATCTTCACCTCCACATTACAACTGTGCTCGCCATGCTACCAGAACAGCTCCTGCTCTGGGATAAATGTCTGTACCTGTACCTGTATTAAATAATAAGACTGTGTACAGATGGACTATATCACTACAGAGAAGTGCTATGTTTAGATTGTGCAGATAATAAACATTAGGAAGTTGTACTATTGGCACAGTTACATCTTAAGTTCAATCTTTCTAATGTAAATATATGGTCATTGATATGCAGACACTTTTTCAGGTTTGATATGCAAATTATTAAGAAAAATAGCTGCTATAGTTAACCAGTTAAGGCAAATTTTGTTTGATCTATTGACCATCTTTATGTCATTATTATTATTATTATTATTATGTGACTCCCTTGAAAAAATTCAAATTAGTGTATTTTTAAGCATATTATTTTAATAATCTTTTAATATGTGCTACTTGCAAGAGAGACTGATAAAATGTTTTAACATAATCTGTTATTTTTATACTAATTTAAGGTGATGCTTTGCCATGTTTTCCACCTTTGTTTTTGCTTCAAAAATTGGTACAACAAAATCATTTATGAGTATTCAACACAGAAATACAGTATGTAACAAATTCACAGATAATGCTTAGTGTTGATGCTGAGCATGTATGTGTGAAGTCAAGAATATGAGGATAATGTATGGAAGTATTAGCTGTTGCATTTTAAATGGTTAGAAAAAATTTTCCAAAATGATGCATTTTTACATTGATAATGAAAACAGTATGGTATCTTAACATGATGCTGTTTATGATGCTTTAAAACCTAACTCTTCAGAATGCAGTTTGAACAAAGCTTGTCATCAGTGTGTTATGGTTTACTGTTGTATACTTGCATTCTGTGGAGTTAAATAATTTTTGGTTAATAGTTACTCTCATCAGACATTGCAATTTGTTTATATTACAAACCACACGTGATATAAAATTGCATGTCATTTGAAAGTGTTTGAGGTATTCTTTGTAATTTTATTTTTTTAATAATGAAATACAGTAGAACCTCAATTTTGCATTCCCATCAATTACATTTTCCTTTTAAATACATACCTATTTATTGAGGTCCTTGCATTTTCCCTATGTTTACCATGTATTAAATTTCTGCGATTTGCACTGCAATTCAATATGCCTTCCCGTGATGTTAACTTTTTCTTTTTCAATCCACGTGGTTAACAAAATTTGGAAATTCATACATTGCAGTTTTGTTTAGAAAACACATTCGTGCAGATTTTGAGTGTGTCATCATATGCATATAACACAATTGGAAAATAAAAGCATCACTCCTGAAAATGTTTGCACTAAAATAAAATAAAAAAATTATCAGCTCTGCAGCATGATTATAGACCAAAGTGTAACTTAAATGGAGATAAATATATTAGTCTACTTTTGTAAAATTTAGAATTTTGTTGGGGAAACGTGGTTANTCGTTGGGGAAACGTAGTTAGTGGAACATATGGCATTACTACAAAAACTGATGTAAATAACAGAGCTTACAACTGACTAGATATATGATTCTGCATCTTGAAACAGTGAGCCACTCATAAATCTACATCAACTGCTCGAGATAGTTTCAAAGCTTGATTGTTTCCCTAAATTTTCACTTTCCACCCCATTTATACGATTTTACATTTGTCTCTAGCAAAGTGCAAAATAGGAGTTCTACTGTACNTTGTTGGGGAAACGTGGTTAGTGGAACATATGGCATTACTACAAAAACTGATGTAAATAACAGAGCTTACAACTGACTAGATATATGATTCTGCATCTTGAAACAGTGAGCCACTCATAAATCTACATCAACTGCTCGAGATAGTTTCAAAGCTTGATTGTTTCCCTTAATTTTCACTTTCCACCCCATTTATACGATTTTACATTTGTCTCTAGCAAAGTGCAAAATAGGAGTTCTACTGTACCCAGTGAAGTAACAAATCTAATCAAAACATTGCTGAATCCCAACAGCTGTACCCCAACAAAACAGTTTGGCCAAGATTGAAAATTGAAAACTTGTGATAAATCTGCAAAAAAATGTAAGGTTTAAAGACACAGCATTTTACACTTTAGTATCTTTCCTTTTGTTTGTTAGGGTTTTTGCAGTCATTGTATGTATACAAATCAAGTTTACAGTACTGTAATAGTTTATTATCTGCACTTAAAATTTTGTGTGAAAAAGGTTTTGGCAAAGTTTAAAAAAATTAATTTATCTGTTGGTTTTGAAATTTGTATCAGTTGGATACAAAAACTGCATTTACTTTTTTATTTTTGAGAAGTACATGCAAACTGCCTGCTAGTGAAATTAAACCATACTGAAATAACCTCTCACGGTTTCCAGAAGTAAGTTCTTTATGGCAGGAAGGTCAATATAGATATCTTGGGGAATTTTGGACTGATTTTGACCCACCCCCAACCCCAATACGTCAAAATTTGCAATTTTTTACATTAAGTCCATGTTCAATTGTTTCTTGCATGAAAATTGCAACTGTTTTTAATTTAAATATAATTTCCCATTGTTAAAAACTTCAAGTGGTGCTAGGTTTTACCAAGCATTGTAAGTTCATGTTCAGTCGTCTGTGGCGACCTTTGCCAGATGGTCGCATGGAATATTAATTTAATTCAATAGTCAGAGGTCTTCTGAATAAAATGATATCCCAGACATGTGTACTTGACGTTGCCTTGTCATAAATGATTTTATTTTGTGCAGAGACTGAGCACAAATTACATTTTCAAGTACTTTTTGTGGTAAAATTGTAGGATTTGTTACTGAAAAATTTATTTTTATTTCAATAGACACGTGTTTTCTGAATAAACAGATATCCTGGAAGGGCATATACATAACCTCTTTCTTGCCAAGTAATCCATAAGCATTGAGCACCCGTAACTCACAACAAGTGCCAAGCTTGAGTTATTAATTACTGAAGGCTGTATAGAAACCAGTTTTAATGACCGTATTTGTGCGTCTCTGTCTCAAAAATTACAAGTTTTTAAAATAAAATATTATTAACTTCAGATTGTGACTTTGGGGTTGGCAAGGTTTGATTGCTGTGAAGTAACATTGCTGGTTGCTTCACACATGCTGGATGAGTCAGAGGAGGGAAAAGTGACAGCCTCCAGCTGACTGCGTATGTGTGATCGAAACATGTCAAGCATCTACAGACCACATTCAGATACTGCTTGCCTCCCCCTACTCCCATGCTGACTTTGTGTGCGATCCTTTCCAGGTGCATACAACCACACAAACGTATTGCTTGCAGTACTCTACCAAAGTCAAATACACATGTGGCTTCAAAACACTTCAACATGTAAAGCATTTTTCCCTCTCATTTTTGTAGTAAATGTGGTACAGTGGATTCTCTATCTACTGCTTTTCAGGGGTCTGTTGAAAATTTCAGATATGTCCAGGACTTCAGTAGATGAGAATCCGACATCACTAAAATACAACTTCTAGCCTTATTAAACTTTATGTTGGCTATAATAAGATCTGTACATTATCTGTGAATAAACTCAATAAAAATGGAAATTTTAAAAAACTTGTTACCTAATTGTATTACTAAAAATAATAGGGCTATGCGAGACATGAGGAATTTGAGCTTAATTCAAGAAATTCAATGCTCTCAGTTTCAATCAAACTTGCTTTTAGATCTCTAAAGAATTTTGTCGCAAAACATAAACATGTTGGGCTAGCAGTAATATCCTGCAATGATTGTTTAACTTTAAGATCATGAATATAACCCCATAATCGGCTAAAATTAACCAATTCTACCAACTAGTGTCTCAAAATAATTATTCTTTTAACATGTTTGCAATAACGTAAACTTCATCACCACAAGTGTTAAATTTAATCACTTGTGGAAACATCATAAAATAACATCGCAGAAATTTTGTAAACAAGAATAGTAATAATTTCAAGCCTGTGTTTTATACCTGGTTGTCTATACCACTATGTTAAGCAAATACCTCTTTCGTAGGGGATTAGGCAGGCTTACTAGAGGGAGGAGGAAAATGTTTTAGTTTCTTAACGACTGTAAAAATATGCCTTCTACTAGTTGGGTATATATCTGGCTTGCCTCATTTTTTAAATTATTTCAACACATATGGTCTCGAGCTCTAGCTTCATCAAGACAATCGTATTAGGTCTCTTTAGTTCGTATTCACATTTCATAAAAAATGCTTGAGCATGCCTCAAGTACATGCAAACAAGGTAGTCATCATAAAGGCCCATCTTATTTTTGTGTGCCTTAAGACTGAATATTTCTGTTGCATAGTCAATGGTTAAGATCGCAATTTCGAAACATGATTCATAGTCGTCAAGACCTTGCTTAAGATGGCAAATAGGCCCATCTTCGCCAAGTTCACTGTAGAGGTGACTTGAGACTGCCTTTTTTAACTGGTGGATCTGATTAGATAACTTCATTATATGTTGAACTAGCAAAGATTTCTGCAAAATGGCGATAGCAAAGCTTGTGTTAGGTTGCGATAAATGATTTAATTATGCATTGGGTGAAAATCTACATTTTTGTGCTTTGAGATAGTATTTACAGAACTGGAATTCTGCAGATACCATAAATTTTGTTAATGTAATTCCTATAGTAAAACTTGCAGCTTTGCTGATTGACAATATTATGCCAATGTGCAGAATCACACCATGTGCGGATTCTTTAATCCTGATTCAATACTTAATATGTTGTCGTGTATGAAAAAGCGTATTGTTTATATTTAAGTTTGATTTAGGTTACTATTATACTTTAAAATGGTATTGGTGAAGTGCAGCACAATTAAAAGCATTTTAACTTATTTCAGTTTACAGTGTTTAAAAAGTAAATACAGTAATGCAACAAAACATGTGAGTTCAAGTGAAGACAAAAATTAAAATAATATTTTGGTCAATGTCCATAAAAATACTTATTTGTAAACACAGAAAACAGCTAGCATGTGTAAGGTTGTTTAAAAGTCAAGTGATAGGCTACATTAGGGTTTTATTAAAAAATTTGTTTATGAACAGGAAAGATTTAAAATTAATGGCAGTCACAGAATTAATTTTTTTACATTAAATTTTATTTATGAACTTGTAATTAGAGTAGAACCTTGTTATAATGAATCTGAAGGGAACCTTTTTGTATCTTCACTATAGAGGGGAAACTTCACATGTGCACTTGCATTGAAACAATATACAAAACTGATGTAACAAATTTACATACATAGAGTACTTTAAAATCATAATAACCCATGGAAAAGCATTTCATAACTGAAATACATACTCAAAGAAAATTTTAATAGAAACTTAAGTCAAAACTGAAATGCATTGTAACTTGTACAGGTAGTTTTTGAAGGGACCATTATAAAAAATTGATTTATGCTGACAAGCAATGATCAGATGATCAGATCATATCCATTCTATGTCAACATGGCTGTGAAAACAGTCCCCTTCTTCCTTTCCTCCTGAGACACTGACCCTTGTCAAGGTCAAACTAGTGTATTATCTTGCACCAGGGTAAAGCTTGGGNGAAAACAGTCCCCTCCTTCCTTTCCTCCTGAGACACTGACCCTTGTCAAGGTCAAACTAGTGTATTATCTTGCACCAGGGTAAAGCTTGGGACAAAAATTACAATCTTTGTTTGAAAAAATGGAAGTTGAGCACCTTTTTCACTAATGCTTTCATTCCCTAGATACTGTGTACTGGTGGTGAAAGCTCTTCATTAGATGGGAAAACTTTCAATATTCATAAAGGCAAGACTTATTAATTATAAATACTGAAGAATAACTCAGAACTACCTGCAACATTTTATGTTTGTCAAATTGGCAGAAAATGATTTGCAGTTCATACAGTGGCAGAAGCACTGCTTCAGTCAACATTAGCAAATTCTGCAGAAGTTTATTTGAATCAGCATAGTTCTAGTAAAACTTATATGCAAATAATTACATTGTAGAAACTAGATAAAATGGGATGAATAGGATCAGTTTCAAAATTTGAAGTAGTTGGTTGTGCGCCTTCATTTTAATCTTGTCTCTCTTAATCTATATTTTAAGATTAAGATGTAAGTATATGTTCATTTACAGAATATATTGAATTGAATAATTAAAATATTAAAAAAACATGGATCCTATTTACCCTCCAGTTGGGATGAATAGGATCACATATTTGTTTTACCCAGTAATTAATTTGCTGGAAAGCATGGGGTAAGTAAGATCACACAGAAATTTTTGAAAATCATTTTAAGTGTAGGTTTTACATAGGAATTGCAAAAATGTCAAAACACAACTAACTGGAACAAATGAAACCCTAAAATATACCATGAAATAAGCTAGGCACAGTTGTATTACAACTTTTGGACTATTTAACAAAAAACCATAAGCTAAGTAATATATATCAATTAAAGAGTTTCTTTCTATCCTTTGGAAATGCAATGAACATTTGGAATTGTCTTCCCAAACTTCATGACACAATGAACAGAAATTGATGCTGTGCTTTGACTTTCCTCTTCTGAAAATGACTCCTCATCACTGACCCCATGTTCTCCATTGCCAGATGAGTTGTAAATCTGAACAAGTTCAGTATTTTCATCGTCATCTTCCTCCTCCTCCTCCTCATGAGAATCTTAAAGGACTTCAACATTTTTACCAGCCTGAACATGCAATTTTCTCTGTAAAGGACGTGGCTTGGGCACATCAGAAAATCTCATTTCTTTCAAAAAATCCACAAAACTTACAGTTATGGTGTTTTGAGAGGTTGCACTGGGGCCACTTTGCACTTAGCTTGTTGAAGATTTGGAAACCTTTTCAGGACTTGGTTTCTGTCTTTAGGGAAGATACCAGCCTTAATAAAACCTGATTTTACATTGGTGCTACTAGTCATTGCCACTGCATCATGTAGCTTACTCGAGAGCCTGGGGAAAACACATTTTGTTACACACACTTCTTTTCTACCTGGACCAGCTTTCCATTTTGATAACATTGTTCTCCATGCATCTTTGAGAGGCCTAAAAAAGGTCACATATAGTGGTTGGGTTAGGTGAGTAGAGTTTTTTGGGAGAAACACAAAATAAATACCATTGTCTTAACACACTTTAATGGCACGAGCTGAGAGATGTGATGATAAATTATCTCCCAAGATAATTTTTTTTCCCTCCAAGTTTACTTAAGTAAGAGACTGCAATATTTCCAACTCAGTCATCGAAGCAAGCAGTCAAATCATCCACTTTTGCTTCTGTTAAACCTTGCATTTTTTGGCCCACCTCTATGCCACGAGTCGTATACATGAGCTGACTTGTAAACAACATATGGTGGTAGGACAGTTCAATCTGGTGCTGCAGCATACATTATGGATTTGCTAGATTTAGAACTGTTACGTATACCTTCAGGATACTTACATCCTCGTTTAATAATCACTTTCTTTATACCGGGATCATCGTGTACATTGGTCTCATCCAAATTTACAATGTTAGATGTTGGTACACCGTGAAGTGATTCTTAAAGACGATCAAAAAATATATAGATTACTTCATAGGAGATAGCAGCTCTACTTCTCTTGATTTTCTGACACAGACGCAAATAAATTTATTCTTTATGGCGATTTATAAATGATTCTGCGAAGTCCTTTCCTGGGAAGTTATTTTTAAACTTGGTTATTGTTACTCCCCGCCTGTCCAAATAGGCTTTTACAAGGCAACGTAGGTCTAACAAGTCAAAAGGATAGCCCATTCAGCGCACATCTTGATCCCTTCTACCAACATTTCTTCCTCTTCGAATGAAAGGGCTAATTACCCTTGTTGAGTCATAAGATTAGTTTTTTTAAGTGTCTTTGTAAGCACAGTCTATGGGATTTTGTACATGTTGGCAGCTTTCCTTATTGATAATTTTCCACTTACATTCACTCTTTGCTTTTGTTACTGTTTCCGAATCGGTCTTCTTGTATGGCTTTTCTTCTGTTGTGGATAGTACACACAAGGCATTTTCTTAGGTGATCCTATTCACCCCCCTTTAAGACTTGAATTACATGGCAGGAACAAACTGACAGTTTTCAATAAAACATAGAATTATTTAAGTTAACCAACTACTAATATTGCCTAAGAAATGAATATGGCAGTTTACGATTGTAAGGTTTTCTGAAAAATTGATTTTGTTTGTTTGGCACAGACAAAGTTTATCAACACACTTCTTAACCTCACTTTACAAGGAAGAAACAAAAACAACGTGGTTACCAGGGGAACCAACCTGTAATCCTAAAATATACCAACCCCTCAAACATAAGATTTCTGAATAAGAATTATTATTTCCTGTCACGTTATTCAACTTTAAATAATATTACCAACTTTTGATTCTATTCGTCCTACTGATCCTTTTCACCCCATTTTACTAGTTACATGTAATACTACTTATTTACAAAAATTGATTTTAGTACTTTTCATATGTAATGGTAATTTACAATAAATTTATATTCAATAATAAACAAAATATACCAAATTTTACTGTGTGCTAAATCAAAAATGTTGTTGTTACAAATATGTTACAGTTAATACTTATTACAAAGGTTATATAAAACTTTGCCTTGTACCTGATTTTGATAGATTTAGTTCAGAATAAATGCTCGTGGTTATGTGCCGAGTTACTTATCGTCTGTTCATGTATGTAAAGGTCATTATTCATGCAGTTTTTTGCACAATATCGTACACTCGTCCACATTTTTCTTATGCAAAGAAAGCAATTGTGTTACACTTCAACGAACTAGTATCACTTTGTTTCTTTATATCACTTTATTATGTATTTCTAATACTTATGTATAATTTTAAATACTTTCTTTTTCAATTTTTAAATAATATAACACATGGTGGCAAAATACTTATTTATTTCTATTTCATGGCTAGCTGCCATGTCTATTTGAATACAAGTCTTTGTACCATGATTTATGCTCATGCTTGACCACACTGGAAGTGGAAAAAAAATTAGCTATGCCTTGAGCCTGCCGCCTTCATGGAGATTGTCTTATTTGTAGACTATGAAACGTATAGTGGAAATAACATAGTCTAGAGAAATGAAACGGTCTTAACCAAGACTGTTTCAAACTCAGACTTGTTATTTGACTATGAATACTACTGTAATTCAGGCCACATGACCTTTTAGTGAACTAAAAGTGCCAATGCAAACACTGCCTGAGGTTAATGAAAATATGGCAGATATCCAGCAGTCTTTATCTACTGCTATATGTGGTGTAACTTGTAAATTATTTACTAGTTCTGGAGAAATCTGTCGCACACATTTTCAAATGCTGCCACATTTACGGAGTTAGTTTGGTGGTAAACTTCATACAAAAATAATAGTTAAATACAAGACATTTAACAATTAGATAAGTGTGCAGAATTTAAGTGTTACGTATGTGGTAGCTCAGCCAGAAATGAATCTGAAATAAAAAATTTAGTGGAACAAGAGCAACTATTTGGAGGTCTTTTTAACATGAAAAAAGGTGCTGAAGGAGAGTGGGAAACATATTTGTAAACAATTAAAATACAGACTGGCTCCTCAAATGGTCTTTTAAGGAATTTGAAAATGCACCAGAAAGAAGAAACAGAATACAAAAAATGTAATGATGCCACAACTAAAACTGAGAAAATGGGTAAAAAAAAGTACCTTTATGTAAAAGTTTTGTAAGTGCTGATACCACCAGGGCCAAAAAAACTACAAGAAAAATTGCATGTATGGTGGCAACTGATTACCAGCCATATAGCATTGTTGAAGTTAAGGATTTTAGAAATGTGGTTAAGGAACTGGAACCAACGTACATGTTTGCCAATACATTTATTTATTCTTGTGGTACATTTCTTTTATATTATTTTGCTTATCACTTCTGACGTCTAAGACTATTAACCGGCTCTAACGTCTACCAACTACATCTACCAGTTGGCCTCTGCAAGGGTGACAACCTCCTAACCTAATATTTATCTTAAATAATCCATAATTCTGTTACACCTTCCCCTCTACAAGGTTTTATTCGGTTGTGTGGTCTTTTCTCAATAATTTGTCTGCCACTTTTAGTGATATAGCTTTCTGTTGCCTTGACATATTCATTTGTTTTTCCTGGTCTGCTGAACCTGTTAGCTCCTCCACTCTGGTGACTCATAACAATTCTGTCCCCTTGCTTAAAACTAACGCCCATCCTCCTAGCTGTTTTGTTATGCAACTATTTTGTTTTGCCAGTAGATCTTCATAGCATTTAGTAAAAACTAACTTTGCAGATATATCCAATACAATAATTTACTTTGATGACTTACTTTGCATGGGAGAGATGGAAGAAAGCCATGATGCCACAGTCAACCAAGTAGTTGAACGAGCCATGGCTATCAACATTAAATTTAACAAAGATAAACTCCAATACAAATTGCAAGGGGTAAAATATGTAGGACAAGTGTTCTCATCAGAGGGTCAGAAGGTAGATTCTGGTAGGGTTAAGGCATTAGAGGAACAGTTACAAAGTCTATTTGGCACGTTTAATTATGTGAGAGAGTTTATCCCATAAATGGCAGACATTGCAGCTCCATTGTGAGTTGTAGAAGGCAGGAATGGAGTGGCACTGGCTACCCAGTCATCGAACAGCATTTGAGTTACTAAAGGAATAGGTTGCTTCTACTCTTGTATTGGCATAATTTAATTCCAACAAAGACATTACATTGGAATGTGATGAATCACAAAATGGACTAGGGTATTGCTTACTTCAAGAAAGCGTTTTATTGAAGGGTAAATTCCAGCTAGTTGCTACAGATTCATGGAGTCTCAGTGAATGTGAACGTAACTACTCGCAGTCTGAGAAGGAACTTCTAGCCATTTCCTTTGCCACAACCAAGTTTCACAATTTCATATATGGCCATCACTATATGGCCATCACATGAGCATTCAGACAGATCATAAGCCCTTTGTTTCTATTATAAAAATGAGTATAGGCAAAATTAGGTTGGTTAGGCTTCAATGCCTGAGGATGAAACTTCTCAAATATTCTCTTAATGTATACTACATTCTAAGTAGAGACCATCATTTCACGGACCTGCTGTCACGATTAAGTGGCGAGGAAACTGGTGATGACCCAGAAATGAGGAAAATGGTACTCTCAGTAAGTGCTCACTTGTCAATGAGTGATAGCAGAAAAGTAATGTTTCAGGCAGAAACAGCTAAGGATACCCACCTTAGGCAAGTGATTGACCTAAATCAAGAGGGTTGGCCTCATCCAAGCAAGATCCCTCAGGAATGTAGGTCATGCTATTAAGTACAAGAGGTTTTTCACGTAGAAGATAATATATTGTTTCTAGGTAAAATTGTGGTCCAGAGTTCACTCAGACTATATGTGCTAGGACTGGTCCATAAAGGGCAGCTTGGAGTTCTAAAAACTCGTAAGTAGGACTTGTCAATTATTCTATATACCAGCAGCAATGAGTCTAGCAACTCTCGAACCAGTAGTGCAATATTTGGGGTTATCGATTGGGCGGTGTGTTCACGGTGGGTGAGACGGGAGGAGTGGAACAATCTGCCCCTCCCCTTCCAAACTGGTGTGCACCTAGTGGGAGGGCACAAGGACACCACCCTGATTACTAGACAGCTAGCTTCCTTCCCAACCCACGAGTCTTGTATGGGGATGAAACGAGCTCTACAGAGTATCCCCGAGGATAGCCGGAGATTACTCAGTCCAGGCCGCATATCTACACTTAAGTTGCGACGCTGTGCGTACATGGAAAATGTCTGCCTTTTATTTAAAGTAGTTAATAATAATATTTCACTTTTAAAAACTGTGTGATTTTGAGACAGATGAATAAATAAGGTAATTAAAATTTATTTCTTTATAAATAATATTTAATAATTAATTATTCAAAACCACATCCTCTGACTTTCCTGTACACTTACGCATGTTAAAAGTAACGCTGCGCTAGTGCTCTGTGTTTACACATTATTTGGGCGACAAAAGCTGTCTAATAGACCCTTCCAGGATATCAGTTTATTCAGGAGATGTGTGCCCATTGAAATGAATTAATATAAATCCTCGGTTCTCCTCGTAAGAAACCACTGGAAATGAACTTCACACTTGGCAATACTACTTACTCAATGTTCAAACAATTTGTGGCAACAAGGGAAGATTAAGTATACACTTCTAGAGGTATTATTTTATTCGGAAGAGTTACCTATTGAGTTAAATTAATATTTTTTAAGTCACAATTTAATGCCATATACAATTATGCACAAACTTAATGGGAAATAACAACCTGTAAATGCAATAGAAAACATCTTAGCATAAAATAATTATTGGTAAAAATTTATTGTGTAACATTTTCGTGCAAAACCATTTGCTTCAAAATACTGCAATGATGATAGGTGCAACTATTTTGAGCATGGATAATNCACAATTTAATGCCATATACAATTAAGCACAAACTTAATGGGAAATAACAACCTGTAAATGCAATAGAAAACATCTTAGCATAAAATAATTATTGGTAAAAATTTATTGCATAACATTTTCGTGCAAAACCATTTGCTTCAAAATACTGCAATGATGATAGGTGCAACTATTTTGAGCATGGATAATCTTCATAAAATGTTTGCAATCTTAGATTTGAAAACATGTAAGAATGGCACAGTGCCATAGTGGATTACCATTGCATTCTCAGAACTGCAGTGACCTTGTTAGAGGTCAAACTCTGCGGAGCACTTGACCGCTCTGTAGTGCAATGTATTGGACAGGATAACTGTGCATCGTTAAACTGAGATGTGTGAGAAGTGTTATTTAATGCTTCATGTATTCTACAGATCCCCTTCTCGCCAGACATTCAGGGGGAGGAAGCAAGCGCATGAGAGAGAGAACACACATACACAGCAAACGTGTGTTGATGTAAACAATTAATCACGTGGCAATTGGGGCCACGGTGGCATAGTGGTCAGACTGCTCGCCTCCCATCTAGGCAAACCGGGTTCGATTTCCGGTGGGGTCGCCCCCGGATATTCGCACGTGGGAATCGTGCCGGGTGATTCCGCTGGTCTGCGGATTTTCTCGGGGATCTTCTGTTTCCCCAACCCTTGCATTGCGGCACTGCTCTATACTCATCTCGCTTCACCCTCATCTGCTCTCACCTCAATGTTAAGAGCTACCTAAATCTCTCCACTCCACTTAATTTGACTGTTGATGTAGCCAGGGTGGTGGGGAACTCAAGGTGGTGATGAGCTTGGTTTGGCTGCGGATATTCACTATGGTTATGTTATCGTATCATTGTTAGTCACCCTCCTCTCACCCATCATCATAACTTTTTGTTGGTGATGGCAGTGAAAACTGACGTGCCACTTCCCTTCCCCTTGAGACTCTAACCATCACTGTCAATCTGGTAGATTATCTCACAGGAGGGCGGATGTAGGGACAGTCCACAAATAGTAGAAAATAGGTACATTATGACCTGTGTAGAATACACACAATATTAACCATTGAAAGTACCAAAGTTCTAATGTTTCCAACAAAGAGCAGAACAAATGTGTAGTAACTATTGAAGGGGAGAGAGAACAGGAATTACTTAAAAGAAGTTAAAAGCATACAAGCTGTTCTGATATCAATGAAATTTGGAAAGGGATATAACTAAATGATTAAAAACTAAAGTTTATATTTAATATTTTTTATAAAGTAAGTGATTATGTAGTAAGAAATGACAAAAACTACAAACTTTGTTGGAAAAAACAGTGGANAATATTTTTTATAAAGTAAGTGATTATGTAGTAAGAAATGACAAAAACTACAAACTTTGTTGGAAAAAACAGTGGAAGTTGAGCAGCTTTTTCACTGATGCTTTGGTTTCCTAGATGCCATGTACTGGTTGCGAAGCAGCTTCCGCCCGGGAAAACTTTCACTCAAAGAAGCACTGATTCGGTCAGCATTGGGAAATTCGGCAGAAGCCAGTTCAAATCAGCACAGTTCTAAACGTTACTGTGGAGAAACAAAATGTGACAAAGATGAGACGAAAATGGCAACATGTAAAGATACCTAGCACAAATGTGTAGAAATCTTTTTCACATACTTGCCAGTCGGGTCTTTGACAATAGGTAAACTTGGTTATCCATTAATTTGCCTAGATGTTGAAAGTAATTCTAAAAATTTCTTAAATTCAGTTTTTATAAGCCACCTGTTCACAATATTAACTTCTGCTTTGTTTCAATTGGTTTTAATTTTTTAATGTGGAACAATTTTGGTATTGACTCATTTATGGTGTATGCTGCTGCTTTTTTTAAATAAAAAAACCTTCATTGCAGTTTATAAACAAATGTGAACTTAACATATGTGAATGTAAAAATAAATTTTTTTTTACTGGGCATATTTTTTTTTTTTTAGTTGTTTAGTCATGTTAGGCATTTTTATGGATGCTGCAACATGTTAAAGAAACAAATATTTTATGTGTATTAATAGAATACGTAATAATTTATTACACTGCTGCTACACTTTTCTTTTTTGTAAACTAAACGTACAGGTAGTATCTGCAGTGGTGCCAAAACTAAACAAGTAATTTACCATTGTTTTTTGTGAACTATATATTGCTATGTAATTTTACAATAGCTCACTTGTGATTTTTTTTATTACATACTTTTTTATATTGGATATTAGTTTTATACGTTAAATTTTTTCTGTTGTTCTTTCAAATACTCTTGCATTGTCTCGAAATATTCAGTAAGTTATGAAAACTTATGTACATACATGGTCTGTTTTGCTTATTATTGTATTTTAATGCATTGGTAAGGTAATAAAGAGTCTATGATTTATAGTCAGATGTGTGTTCACTACTGCTTTCCTATATGCTGCTTCATGCTTTTAAAATTTCTTCTGTTTAATTTTTAATTTGTAAAAAAAAATGGTTTCTTCACATGGCATGATGTGTGGTGCTACCAGAAGATATAACTACCCAAGTGTCATTTTTTTGGTGACATTTTTATTAAGTTATTGAGACATGCATTCTACATTTCTATCTGATGAGTAATTCTGATATTTACAATTCAGTGCTCTCACATTATCTGAAAATCCTCATTAAAGGTTGTTTTGTCAGTACCACAGGAGCAAAACAATTAGTTGCATTGCAAATGCTCAAGCTGGTAGCAAGCAAAGCAGCTTTCACTACAGTACATGAACTGCAATCATGTGAGGAATGTTTAAATTACGTCTGCGAGCCTGGGACTTTTAGTAAGAGCCAAGACCGAGTGAGCCTACTGAAAAGTTTGCAAGCTCAAGCTCTTGTATTGCATACAAAAAATAAGTTTTATACTAAAGAGAATATTACCATTTTGAAATTACTCTGTGTTATCTGCAGTTATAAGGAATAATTTTAACAAAACACACTTACCTTTTAAATTGTTGTTTCATTTACGAACAAATAAACACACCTGTTTCTGTNGAATAATTTTAACAAAACACACTTACCTTTTAAATTGTTGTTTCATTTACGAACAAATAAACACACCTGTTTCTGTAAAAATGTTTCAGTGATTTCTTCAGTTTTGATGAGGTAATTTTGATATATGTTTTACTTTTTCTAAAATTTCACCANAAAAATGTTTCAGTGATTTCTTCAGTTTTGATGAGGTAATTTTGATATATGTTTTACTTTTTCTAAAATTTCACCAAAATTTCTGTGATTTTTTAAATATAATACGTACAATATTGCAAACAGTAAAGTAGATATAAAATTAATTTTCTTTCAGCAAAATGTTGAATTGAAGTGCTTGAGTTATGTAAATGTGTTATTTTAATGGCTGCAATTTGCCAAATCAATAAAAAAAATCCATGTATACAGCATTTGTGTGTGTGTATAAGTAGAAAACAGTTGATATGAATGTATAAAATAAAAAGCAATGGCATGCATCACCAGCATGATTCCCACACAGTATATAAATCTATTTTTAAAATGCAACCATGAAAAGAACTATTTTGCAAATTATATGAGTAAAACATTTTTAGTGTGTGCCACATTTTGCATCAGTCCAAGAATTTGACTTCAAAAATTTAAAACCCTGTAACTTATGAAAATTGTTTAAATGTATTTATATGTCACTTTGTGTTTGTAATTTATAAGTTGTAAGAACATGAAAAGANACTTATGAAAATTGTTTAAATGTATTTATATGTCACTTTGTGTTTGTAATTTATAAGTTGTAAGAACATGAAAAGACTTCACAGTGTTTTTATTCACATTTTCAACCATAAAAGCTAGTTTTGTATAAATAACCATTGTAGACTTCTGTTTTCTTCGGCAATGCTATTGAGGTTTCGAAACGTTAAGGTGTGCCAGATCATTGTTCTTGTTTACGCGCAGTGGACATTTTTATGTTTAAGGCATACGTATGTTCTTTATATTTGTATAAGAATACTTGCACACTGCAACATTAACATTATGAAAAATGTAAAATTGCCTCTTTGTAACTTTCATTGCCATAATAATATCTTTGACATCAAGTTTAATCAACACATTTTCTGATAACCTAAACAAACACCATTTTGAGTTTTAATGTCTCATTTAATACTATTGAATGTCGTGCTGACAAGTGATTGATTCAGCACAAACTATTCCAATCAATCGCTCAAACAAACTATGTTACATGTGAATCTTACACAATCATTTCGTGTTTTCGCCAAGAGTTTGTTTAGTTCGCGATTTGTGATAATTATNCGTTACATGTGAATCTTACACAATCATTTCGTGTTTTCGCCAAGAGTTTGTTTAGTTCGCGATTTGTGATAATTATGAGATTTTGCGCCTTGCGAAAACATGTGTCCCTATGAATAGAGTCGTATTTTTACAATAAACTGTTTCGTCAGGCGCAGTATCCTAGGCCAATTCGTGACTCTGTTTTTATGCTATTTTGACCGGAATCTCTGTTTGCCACTTAAGGTTATACTTAGGACCCCAGTTAAGGGTGTAGTGAATTAGGGGGTTACTGGGGTCCTGTTCCCCTAAATGCACAAGACAATGCTGGAAATAATACACACTTTTATTTTGCACTCGCGTATGTATCTTCAGCACTGGTTATACATTTGCACATGCAAAGACAATACAAAAATGTGTACCCTGAGCCTAAGCCCTCCAGGTAGCTATATGGAAAAATGTAGACGTAAAAGCTGCAGGTGCACGAGTTTTAGTTGTAAATTAAGCTTCCCCAGGTGATGCAATTCCTGGGGAAGGTGGGTGTGGTGGCATCTCCAAGTACAACAAAAAGGTTCCGAGAATTTAATTAACTATTGAAAATAATGTAATTTGTGCAAACGGTGATAGTGCCCAGAGTGTGATGCACACGTCAGCCTCCGTGAGCCTAGGACTGAATAGTGGGTGGCGCGCAACTGAGTGCGTGCAGTCTGCCATACACCAAAACTATGCAAACTACACAAATTACCCTTTAATTAAAGAAAAAAACAATTTTGGCATTCACTGAAAATTAGAAATAACATTTTGACACACACAATACTTGCACACAATTTAAAAATACACAAGTGAAATTCCCATTTCACATTAAAGCTTTAATAAACAAATTACATGACTGAGTGAGTTTCTGTGGACGTCTCTCATGCAAATAGACAGCTTGGCCCATGACGTCAGAATCAGAGAGCATGCTGGGAGGATCAGCTGTTTTTGTACAAACATTAGATCTCCTGCCATAAGTTACTGTGTATTGACATGCTCTAAAACAATTTACGACTAAAAGTGGAAAGTATGTAGGCTTGTTTCACAATAAATAGCGATGTAATAAACGTCTGCAAAAATAATGTGTAGATTACATCAATTTGATAGCTTTAACACAGAACAATATCTCTATAAATACGACAAATTAGTTGGCTCACATCTGCAAACCAACCTATTTCTTTTGTAAATACGTATTAAAGGTTTTTTCCTTGTGAAATAGTTAAAAGTTCAGAGATTTACAAAGGTTAATTTGAATAGTTTTTATTTCCTGTGAAATAAAATAATATATTCATATTGCTTTTTTATTCAATTATAGCAGTGACCAATATNAATAGTTTTTATTTCCTGTGAAATAAAATAATATATTCATATTGCTTTTTTATTCAATTATAGCAGTGACCAATATAAACACTATTCCTTTCTTTATATGGACAACAATTTGTTTAGAAAGGTTTCACAGTTTGCTGTTAATCATAAGCAACATAAATATTATTGATTACCGTATAAGAAATTGGAACGAACAGATTCACTTTTATATCAAGGTGATACTCTTCACTTGTGTAAATAGCTCTGTTTAAAGGACTAAAATAGTATTACCGCACAGTTTTGTCTTTAAAATAATTTGATTCCTTAAATGTAAATTAATTTAACATACCTGTATATGTGATGTATCAAGTTTATGTTATACACTGAAGAGCCAAAAAACCTGGTACACCTGCCTAATATTGTGTAGGGCCCCCGCGAGCCCGCAGAAGTGCCACAAGACGACGTGGCATGGACTCAACTAACGTCTGAAGGTATGCAGGAGGCAATTCACACCATGAATCCTGCAGAACAGTCCACAAATCCATAGGAGTGCGAGGTGGTGGAGATCTCTTCTGAACAGCATGTTGCAAGGCATCCCAGATATGCTCAATAATGTTCATGTCTGGTGATTTAGGTGGCCAATGGAAGTGTCTAAAGTCAGAAGAGTGTTGCTGGAGCCACTCAGTAGCAACTCTCGATGTGTGGGGTGTCGCATTGTCCTGCTGGATTTGTCCACGTCTGTCGGAATGCACAGTGGACATGAATGGGTGCAGGTGATCGGATAGGATGCTTACGTATCTGTCACCTGTCAGAGTCGTATCTAGACGTATCAGGGGTCCCATTTCATGCTAACTGCACACGTCCCATACCATGACAGAGCCTCCACCAGCTTCAACAGTCCTCTGTTGAAATGTAGGGTCCATGGATTCATGAGGATGTCTCCATACCCATACATGTCCATCCGCCCGATACAATTGGAAACGAGACTCGTCAGACCAGGCAACGTGTTTCCAGTCATCAACAGTCCAATGGCGGGCCCAGGCGAGGCGTAAAGCTTTGTGTCGTGCAGTCAACAACGGTACACGAGTGAGCCTTCGGCTCCGAAAGCCCATATCAATGATGGTCCGGTGAATAGTTCGCACGCTGGCACTTGTTGATGCCCCAGCATTGAAATCTGTGCCAATTTGAGAAAGGGTTGCACATCTGTCACGTTTAATGATTCTCGTCAGTCATTGTTTGTCCCGTTCGTTCACGATCTTTGTCCGGCCACAGCAATGTCGAATATTTGATGTTTTACTGGATTCCCGATATTAACGGCACACTCGTGAAATGGCTTAACGCGAAAATCAAAATTTTATCGCTACCTGAGAGATGCTATGTCCCATCTCTCATGCGCCGACTATAACACCACGTTCAAACTCCCTTAAATCTTGATAACCTGCCATTGTAGCAGCAGTAACCGATCTAGCAACTTTGCCAGATGCTCATTTTCATATATAGGCGCTGCATCTTGTTACTCTGATTGGTTCCATACCTCTGTTATTGCCATACGCACGCCTATACCAGTTTTTTTGGCTCTCTAGTGTATTTTGAATGGTACTTTATGTTAATCTGTTATTTTAGTTTAAATACTTTTGCAACTGGTAGCCCCTCCCCGTCCCACTATAAACATCTTGAGTGTTATTCCCTAGCACTCTTAAACCATTACTTAGATGATAAATACTGCTTCTCAGCTTTATTCCGTAAAAATATGTGGTAGGATATTATTTGTAACATTGTAGGCCTACAAATAATTCTCGATTATTATGGGCTGATTTTAGTGCACTCACATTTTTAGAATGAAGGCATTATACTAATCTAATTTTTTAGAATAGGTATGTTTTTTTCCTTTTTAATGTTTATAATTATTTATAGTTCCAAAGAACAGTAGGCAAAAACAAGTTTCTTTGTGACAGTAGCTCCGGTTATTTTTAGCTGCTTAAAATAGGAATTAGTCTCTCATTCATAAGCATGTATTGACTAAGTTTTTCTAATAATTGATAATTGTTAGTTGTGTAAAAAATAAATAACAACTTATAAAATATTAAACTATCTCCCACAACCTCAACTATATTCCACATCATCTTCATGATTTTAATTTTCTAAATATGCACAAACATGTTGTTTTACTTAGACTTGCCTATCGANTTGTTTTACTTAGACTTACCTATCGATTAATTCTTTTTTGCAGCCCTTCTGTGGCAAACCGCTGCATTCAAGCCATAGTCTCAATTGTTCTACGGAATGATCTTCAATATTTTTATGGGCAAATGAAGCTCCAGCAACATTATTTGGTGTCAGGCTTACAAACACCGCTGTATTCATGCCTGACTTATTTCAATTAACTACTTATTCCTGTAAACAAAACCTTTCACCCATGCAAACACATTATACAGTCAGCAATGTTTCTACAAAAACCATTGATGCTACCCATGATTCAACGTGCAAATGCTTCGGGCCAAGCCATCTATTGCACATCCTTGTGTTAATTAATTAATGTTTTATTTGATTTTGCACATGGAGGTAGGAATAACAAGAGATGTCATCCAATGACGTCCTTGAAGCTGCATTTTCATCCATGGCCATAGTGACGCCCAAAACATTGAAAATGTTGAGGCAGGTTTTTGTTTTTAGAGCATGTAAAATGTGGAAGTTTTTAACCTGGCGTTGGTCGTGCTGTGAGCATTTCCCTCACACTTCCCGAAAAAAGTGTGTATTGGACTTAATTTTTCTTTATTTCCCTTTGATATTTTTTCTATTTGTTCTTTATGTATAAATACAATGTAATAAATTATTACTTGAAAAAACATTCCCATGTCACCAACATAAAGATGATTTTGTACAAAAAGCGGGAGTGTGAGGGAAATGCTCACGGTGCGACCACTCGCGTCACTGGCGCCGGCCAGCCGTCCGACAGGACAAGGCATGTACGGGTCTGCCTCCCTTCGCCTAGTTGTCTCCCAGATTTGTCAGTAGTCTTTCACCCTTCGTTGTGATTGTTTGAGTAAAGTGCAAGTTAGTTTTTTTTTTTTTGCTGAAAAATGTGTTGTGCAGCAAAAATTTTACAACCTTTGAAGAATTTACCTGAAGAAAGGAATGACTGTAAGTACATTTTTTTTTTTTTATGGTTCATAGGTGAAGTTTAGGCCATATTTTTGAATAAAGTGGGATTTGTCGGTTTTAGATTGTTATTCATGGCTACTTGAGGTTGGACAAAGCAGTACTGGAGGTCAAATTTCCAATGCTCCAATTGAGGAAAATGAAGTAATTCCACATCATGACCTTGAAAACGAATCTGATAGACCTAGTGAACATGAGGATCATCAGTCTCAATCAGAAAATGGTAGGCGAAAATGAATCCCATTAAAAACGGCAGAGAGAAAATTCAGCAGAAGGAATTTGTGGTGTCTGCCCAAGAAGAAAAAATAGAAAAACAAAAAAAATGTAGAATTTGCAAAATACCTATTTTTAATGAGCATTGTGAATTTACTTGCTCTAATTGCATTTGAAATGTTAGCAAATTAGAATCAGAAAAAGTAATAAATNGAATTTGTGGTGTCTGCCCAAGAAGAAAAAATAGAAAAACAAAAAAAATGTAGAATTTGCAAAATACCTATTTGTAATGAGCATTGTGAATTTACTTGCTCTAATTGCATTTGAAATGTTAGCAAATTAGAATCAGAAAAAGTAATAAATTATTTTTAACAATATTTATATTTTTATTTGATTATGAATGTAATAGTATTTGTTTTATATAAGTGAATCTATACCATTTCTTGTAATTCACAATTTAATTTGCATTATTGTTATTACTTTTTAAGGCTTATATACAAACAAAAGAGTAATCCCTACTGTTCTATAAATAATCTATTATTAATTTTGGTTAATAATTAATTGTATTGTGTTAATAAAGTTTTGTTGTTTTTATTCTTTTTTTTTTTTTCAATACATTAATAATAATTTTACAATTTTATTGAATAAAATACATTAAATGGGTAAATGGTTTATTGATGCATTTGTTTTAAATAAAAAAAATTTTAAAAACCGTAAATAATGCAGATTATAACTAATAGAAATGACTAAAACTGAGATGTGAGGGAAATGCTCACACGCGACCAACGCCGGGTTAAAGAAATAACAACTAACGAAGCTAAACTTTCAGGCTAAATACAACACGCTCCAAAACAATAGTTTCATTTTAATTTTGACAGGTTAGGTTTCCAATGTTTTAGTTGTCACAACATGGTGGTCAGGTTTCATCATTTTATCATGAACATCCACAGACAAGGCCACCCCTTGATTTTCCATATAGTGCCTCGCAAAACTAGCTGTAAAACTTTCCACTTCTCGCATTGCAGCATTCCGAAAAAAACTATCACACCTTCCTAGATGAAAGTAACTTAAATATGGGCAGTAAATTTTAAAAAATTGCTATATCAATATTTTTTTTATCTAGGACCTATAGATTTTACAACCAATAATTCCATTATCAATTTATTTTTGCAAACATTTTAACCAATATTTGTTATCTGAAAAAAAATCATAGTGAAGTAAATTTGTTACCAAATAATAAATGTAATAATTTTTTCTTTGTGATTAACAACAGCAGGATGATAACTAACACAATATGATCACACAAATTTGTGTTTCAATCTCTACAGCATTTTGTGCAGTACTGTGACCATGAAAAGTAAGAGCATCATGAGGAAGAACTCGACCGTGATGTGATACCTTTAGAATTTTAGCAATATCTATAGAATCCTATGGTTGACATGCTCTTAAAATAACTTAAAAATGAACTCACACATGTTTATGAAGTAGTAATGTGTTACTTTCTAGCTATCACTAATTATGTTCCATCCGAAAGATATGTTTTCATAAGCTGGTCTTGTACAGTAAATTTACACTGGCAGTTGAAACAGGTTTTACTGAAGTATTTATATATGCATATTCAAAAATTCACCAATGTATCTAACACTGTACACTGGACATTCGAAAATTACTGTTTTGATTGATTCTAGTTTAACAGAATCCACCAGATCAATTGTCTTCAAAATTTAGTGGATCTGAATGATATGCATCAGAACATCAACCAATTAATTTTTGCATGCTTATGCGTGATAATATAAGTAAATACATCATCTTCCCATAATTTTCAGGCATCCAAAATATACTGTGCCATTGTAAGATTTCCTAAAATTTTGCAGTACAATATTTTCAAGATTTTACCTAATTTCATATATTTTCATATTTTTGTCTAAGTAATTGTGATAGTATTTTGGGAAAGTTTAGGCCAATGGTGATTTATTCCAATTTTAGGACAGTTATGTTATTTCAGTCATGTATTCAAGTACTGGGAGTAAGTACAGAGTTAACTTTGCTGCCAAGCCTGGCAGGAAGCTGGTTGCTTGTAGACAGCTCAGCTTGCAAAAGGATGTTAGCTGCTACACTCGCATTCCTGAAGGCATTGGATGCCTTTCACTGTACATTGTCCACGCTACTTGCCAGAGGTGCAACACTTGTAATTCTTGCTGTAGAACAGTTGTGTATAGTTGTGGACTGTTTGCAGTATCCCCAGTGCTCTCTAGGAACGGCTTCTGAAATAAATTTTGTCACCTCTGTGCCTACGCGCAGTGTGCAATTTTATATCCTGCCGCCGCCAAACACTTTTTGCCCGACTCTCTGCACAGACGCGGTCGCGACATGACGTGTTCACCGTGTGCTCCAGTGTTTGGGGAGGATGCTGCAGGCAGATGATTCACTGCAGCAGTTTATTTGTGCCGTGTTTATCGACTCTGGAACCAGTAATTTTTTTTCCACAAACTTTCTTTTTCGTGTGTTCCAGAGGGATCATGACTTAAACAAAGTTTTATTCCAAGTTTCATTTGAAGTTTCACTCGAAGTACTATTTCAACTATTCATCTCCTCAACACTCCAGTACAACTTTCGTACCAGTCCGCCAAATTTGGACTATTCTCCAGCTTCTTGTGTTCGTCTGGAACATAATTGAATATTTCATCAGTGATCCTATTGTTTTTTGTCTACACATTCAATTGGTTTAATTAAAATATTTCTTTTGAAACTGCAATTTTATACTCTTTTCATTTATTAGATTTATGTCTACCTCTGAACAGTTAATAAGTAATTGAAAATTAAAGTATTACTAGAATCAGTTTCTAGGTAAAATGTACTTGGTATCCCGTTTGCCTAGTACAGCTTACAAACAATTAACCAATTATTTATTATACCAAGTGGATTAGTAGTGTCTGGCATTATGGTGATACAAGAATATTATAATTTTACGTAAGTTTCCACAGAAATAATGTTTTGCTGTTGAAGTAATTATAAATTGTATAACATATTTATGGGCACTGTATTTGATTGTTTGTGTACCAGACACGGAAGTAATTTTTGCCACATTGAGCATGGTTGATTATTATGATTTAAAATGAAAATTATATGCTGAACATATGCCTGAAAGCAAACACATAATTAAGCCATGCGACACACCACGGTACATTAGTGGTAACAGTGTGTGGTTATGATCTAAAAACTGTTTACATTATTAGTAACAGAGTTAAGGTTTCGTTGTTTTTATATTTCACGATCATTATTTGTGGTTTGTTTAAGACCAGTTATGTTTCTGACAGTTTCACAAAGTTGTTTGGGTTTATAATGAATTTGTTACGTGGTGCCGACGATATAGTAATACGTATAAGTTAAAGTGTGTTTGATAATCGTTTTGATAATGTAACATTGTGGTTTTCCAAGTATTGTATTTATATTATTGTTATCTTTTTTGGCTTGGATATTTGGTTGTGGTGGTTATTAATTAAGATAATTTTCATATTAAGATTTAATATATAATTTAAGAGAAGTGGACTGTAATTTTGGTTATATCATAAGTTTATTGATGTAGAGGTAATTTAGAGGTAATGGCTATTGTTATTTATATTATTCATTTTGTCCTTAGAGGGTATCAAAGTATTGCATTGTTTAATTTTCAGGTAAAGGTTTAGAGGTTATGGTTGATTTGGTCCTTAGAGGGTAGTAAGTACTGAAATTTGTAAATCACGTGAAATTAAAGAAAGTGTCCTGATTGGCTCTCATCTCGCCATTGCTGATTGGATGAGTAGTATGGCGTGGTCAGATGACAACACAAGTGTGTGACAAAAGCTTTTATCATATACAAATACAGTCACCACCAGTGGCAGCCAGCTGTGTAGTGCATCGGTGCAATTGCACTGAGCAAAACATGTCCTCGCCTCCTAATATTTTTCTGTATGGTCTGTGTGGTTATACTGCTCCTCTGACAACGAGAAAGTTTTCCCGCCTACTAACTGCCGCCCTGCAGGGACTTGCCATGCAGGGGTTGGTATGGCGTGCAGTACTCGGAAAGGCGACGTTATGGCAGGTAGAAACAGCAAGGGTCACTCTCTTCCCCCCTCCTGCGCAATCCCAAGTGCCATAGGAACCTTGCTTGGAGCTCACTGAACTCTGTGCAACACAGATGTCCCCCGCAACCGCCGAAAGCCTCCGACACTTACCAAAGATTTGGATGACAACCATGTTTTAGGTGGCTTAAACAGTTTCTGGCCAACTTCCATTCTGTTTACGTGTCTGGATTTAGTGTGTATTATGTGAAAGGTTTTTAATAATGAATTCAGTGTGTGCACTGTTGGCTTACACTGTTTGTGCAAAAAACATTTGCAGAGAAACTTGAAATCAAGGCGTTAGGACGACCATTTCCCCGACCTTAATTTTACGACAAGCTACAAAAATAAAAAAGGTGAATACAAGCGATATTTCAATAAGATGATTTGCGATGAAACATTGTGGATTTGCCGGTGTCCTGTAAGAAATTCACTGTGACTGTGTTCAGTCCTCGTGTCAGGGTTAAGTGTAGGTTGCAGCACCATACCACCATCCACGGCAGTCACGTGCATCCTCAGAGCTTGTATCCTTTCTCGCCGCAAAGCAGAGCTTCCACATGTGTACGTTTCCCCTCCACACCCTTTCCTATTCATGTTACCGTTTTATAAATTCCTCCAAGCCGTATTTGTTTTCGCGTATGGCAAAGGGTAGCCAACCTCTCAGGTGGTGTTAAAGGGAAGAGGCGACACAACGTTTTTTTTTTAGGGTTGACATTCCAACACGGCAAAAAAAAAAAGGGAAGCCGGCGGCCTACCCTTTTAACGACTAACTCTACTCCCATTCCTACCTCTCCCCTTATCTTACCATCTTCCTTATTCCACAAAACATCCTTCTCAAGCCTCCGATGCAAGAGACTAACAAAGGCTGGCTCGGGCATGGCAAGTGGGTGAATGTCACTTGCGATACGACGTGTTTAAACATTTAAAAAATACGAGTTTACAAATGTTCCTATCACTATAGCGAAAGGCTTCGTTAACAGATTTGCATTATAAACGAAGTAATTACCTTTCAAATGATAGGGAAAATGACTGTGCATTTAAAAACATTGCAATAGCGGACGTGACGCTATAGGCCATACTCGCAATAACGCAGTTCCACTGTATATGTATAGTGGTTTGTACAGAGATAAATGCACACTACACATATTCAGTTAAGTTAACCTTACACACAACCACCATGGAATTTAATAAACTGGAGTAAAAAGGATTTTTTTAGGCCACATACATTTCAAAACTTCACAAGAACCAAACACAATAAACGTGTATAAAAAGTGTTTAATATAGGTAATGGGAAACTCTTCCAACTTAGCATTAAAAATTGAGCATTGAGAGATGCAACTAGTAACTTAATGGAAAATTACATCTAACCTAAAGTATTACAAAAAACTGTCTGTTCTATTTTCTGTTGCAATCATACTGTGAAGCGGTAAGCCAGCCAATGACTTTGGCTTTGTTACTCCTGTTACGTTGGAATGGACAAGGTGTTAATGTGAAGTCTTTTGTATCGGTTTTGCTAGATATTTTTCTAGGAAGATTTGCGTGCAAAGTCTTCCTTTGGCATCATGTATCAGGTTTTCAAAATGTATCATTATAGAGTACCTGAAATGACTACACTTTACATGCACATTAACATGCAATCGCTATGGAAAACTGTGACTGTTTGTTCCATTTTTGTAAGGTTTCAAATGGAACACAGAGACATTAAACTGTTTGGCTGGCTGAATACAAAAAAATACAGTTATAATTTTGAAATTAAAATGCCAAGTTTGCTTAAAAGAAACAGCAAAGTAGTGTTCAGATCACAGTTTCACTATTAAAATAGCACAAAAAATAGATGTAAAGGTGTAACCATACAATTACTTTCGATGAAACAAAATACATATTTCATGAATGTTTCCACGAGTTACGTTAAATAAACATCTATTACAAGCACAATGCTCATTATTAGTCAACATAACCTGAAATGTATGCATTAAACTTCAGTAAAACTAAAGTGGCATCAATTTCGTAATTTGTAATGGCGTTTTCCAATTACTGCACTGGGCTGCAGTCAGTGCGCACTGACCAAGTGCCGCGTGTTCAAATACTCGTTTTCCAATGGCTAGTTACACTGAAAGAGTGCGCACTAAGTGCAACTTTTCCCGCACCGTCTCAGGAGTAGACGTGGGTCGTTACGTCATTTTCAAGAAACGTAACGAAACTAGTTACCTGGTCGCCGTCACCAGTTTTAAAACAAGTGATTTTTGTAGCTAGTTTTTATTCTGCTCTATAAATAACTCTATCATCTATATAGTTACTCACGAAACGAAAATAAATGAAATCACTATTTAAGTTTGTAGCTATACAGTTAAATCAATAACGTAATACTGACACAAATTAACTTCCCTTCATACTTTATTCAGGCTTAGGACTGACTGCGTGATTGCAGGAAATGTACTTACTTAACTTACTTTTGTATATTAATTCTGATTGATTAGTGATTACTACTATAAAACTATGATTTTAATAAAATCATTAATGCAGGCGTATTTAGAAGTTAATTTGATTGAATATACAATGATTGATATATTTACACTATTTACAGTTCATTTACACTTTTTCTGTCATGTGTTTTTGCACTTTTATTTACATTTAATTTTACACCGTACAATAGTTTTGTTCGGTTATTTACACTTTTTATTTTTTATATCTTAAATTTATTTGGATTTAGGTTGACATTTAAACATGTCAACTGGGCAACTTTATTTGTCTTTAATTGTGTGCGGCGGTTATTGATAATAAGTCCTGTCTTGTATAGCCCGACCTAACTGGTGACGGCGACCAAGTAACTAGTTTCGTTACGTTTCTTGAAAGTGACGTAACGACCCACATCTACAAACAATCACAGTTGACAGTATAATAACGCATTTATAAGAATCACTACTTGTCATTNCAGTGCGGTTATTGATAATAAGTCCTGTCTTGCTGTATAGCCCGACCTAACTGGTGACGGCGAGAAGTAACTAGTTTCGTTACGTTTCTTGAAAATGACGTAACGACCCACGTCTACAAACAATCACAGTTGACAGTATAATAACGCATTTATAAGAATCACTACTTGTCATTTGACTCGAAACTAGTGATTCGGTTATTTTCCGCGTAGCTAGTTATTGTAACTAGTGACGTGAAATAACGCCCACGCCTACTCAGGAGTCAGTGCAGCTACTTCAGTGCAATATGGAGGCAACCTGTGATCATGTAAACAAGAAAACAATCGCTTTCCTGCAAATCCTGCAAATAGCTTACAGTTCGTCATCAGAATGATACTGAACAGTTAATATGGAACAAATATGTGATTGGTCCATTGACGATAAAATTTTACATTACAGCAACGAAGAGGTAAATTTCTATGGTCCATACCGTATAAGAAGGCCACTTTCTGACAGTCAGTGAGTGGCAACTTACCGTTTACGAAACAAACAAAGCGCCATTTACAAAATCCTGTATCAGCTGATGCACGAACGAACAAAAGTTACAATTACGTTGGCTATTCTGAGTGCACTGCCGATGCACATCAGAAAAGCAGAAAGTATGCGGATAAGAAAGAGTTCGTAGATTTATTANTCGCGGATAAGAAAAAAAACTAAACTTCGTGATAATGTAGTCATGTTTAGGTGATCAAAATGAAATGTACAATAGAACGATACGACGTGGAAAAGTTTTCTGAAGTTGTGCTTACTTCAGAAAGATTTTTCACGTCGTATCATCCATCTCGAACCTTGCTTTCAACACGTCCATGATATTAATTCCAAAAGTATACAGAAATATTACATAATATTGTTGAATTATTTTTTCTAATAATTTGACGAAACGACACGAATTTTAAATGTATTTTCAGCCCGTAACATAAGAATTATCAATTTTAAAATATACGCCATCTTTTGACCATAAACAGAGTTACTCAAAACTTCGTCCTGACGTGCTGCGCGCTATCTATTGGATATTCTGCGAGCTATTACCAGCCAGAAATGAACCTCTCTCCTGCGCGATATATAACGAATTTATAAACATATGCCAATAGTTATATTTTTCCACGAGCTCTGCATAATTTTTAAAGTAACATTTATTTCATATACAACGATTTGGAGTACAAGTCACTTATATTCGGCCGGTAATCGTTCGTCTACGTAAATTATACGCCATGTTGTTCTCTCGAAACCCATCTCCTTGATTCCGTAGACACGCGTGAATAGTTTTTAAGCAATTCTAACGTTATTCCACGTCACATATTTCCAACTCGAATATATTAGCTATAACGTCCAAAGTGTAATAATAGATACAACAGACCTTCTCGCAAATTTTAACCCAAATTCACTATCTCGGACAAATTAAAAAAGAGTTATCAAATGTCTAACGTTTTGTATTTTTACTTTAATAACCTACTAATATTTTTAGACAAGATGCCAGTCTTAAAATATCTTAAAATTTGTTTAGCATTACAGTATAATGAGAAGTGGATTAGCTGACAGCATGCTGATAAAAAATACAGCCCCGACTTGATGGACCAGCTAATGGCGGAAGGATACGTAGTCAGATGTAAACAGTGGCGCTACTTTCGCCGAGCTGTCACAAAGTGGCCTTCTTATATGGTACAGATTATAGCATAAAGCCGAATGTTAAATTTTTCAATTTTGTAAGGGCCTTTAGTTTCTAATCTTTAAAATCATGTCTGCATAATTCGAAATGCCTCGCACACATAACCCTATAAATTTTTATTGTTTGTTCAGCAAATTTAATGCAAAATACCCAAAAATATTCGAAATTACTTCACAAAAATTAGTAATGGTATTTTTATTAAAGACATATCAAATACTAAAGTTTTCATTGGCAATAATATATTCCCAAAAATTATGTTTTATACCTTATTTGCATTAATTAAATTCCTTAAACCATAATGTACAAGAATGTTACAGATTTTCATCTCGTTATGTTTGCCCAATCAACAACAAATATGTAACAAATTTAAAATTTGCATATTTTTTATTTGCATTACACCAGTTGCACATCCTCATAAGCTTATATAATGTTGTGCTACACAAACTTGTCTGAAGAGCTGTGCAAGGTTGAAAGAAATGACTATTTTAATGGTTGTGATGTCACATCCGGTTGAAAGAAATGACAGTTTTGGAGTTGAAAGCAAAACTCCAAAACCGTAGTTTCTTTCAACCAGATGTGACATCACAGCCATTAAAGAATGTCGTTTTTTTTTTTCAAACTTGCGCAGCTACGAGAATATTTGCAATTTGTATCTTTAAGCAACCCCCAGCTAAGTGGGACTTACAAAAAAAACCTTGNAGAATGTCGTTTTTTTTTTTCAAACTTGCGCAGCTACGAGAATATTTGCAATTTGTATCTTTAAGCAACCCCCAGCTAAGTGGGACTTACAAAAAAAACCTTGACATCCTTAAGCACCACTTAAACCTAGTGTCCTTTTGCTGGGGGCTAGTTTATCCCTTGTTGGTGAAACCGGCCATAATTGTTTTGTGCAAATCGGTTTTATTTGCGCAAAGCAGGCACTTCCACTAATGAGTGAATCAACCATTGAGCTAATTATACATTTCTGAAGCAGTATACATACATACGATGAAACACGTAGTGTTACTTTTCCTTTCACAATTTGCTACATTTGAGTGTGTGTAAATATTTAATTTATTATGTTTCACTCAATTACATAAAGAATATACCTGCCCAAGCAGTTATTTGCAAATCTGAGTATGAACAATGTGGTATAGATCTAGGTAGACTTATAGATTCCGATCAAGAATCACATTCGTGATTTAAAATATGCTTAGAAATTATTTTGTGTTTTAAAGTAGTCTTGAAAATAATATAATGTGTACTGGAATTACAATGTTAAAATACATTTCGTGATTCATTATGTGTGAAGGCTGTTTTGAGTATTGATCAGTGGTGTAGCCGAAATTTCTCAAGGGTGGTCTGTGTAGTTACACTATCTGAAGAAAGGGAGGAAGGTTATACAGACATGGGGGGTGCTGACACATGTGATAAGTCAAATATTAGAAGAAAAATTACTTCACGATACAAAAAATGCATCATAGTTAACAGCAATTATGATTTTATCAAAATGTAAGGATTATTAATAATTTTTATACTATTACTAGTTGACCCGG